>JABUQX010086779.1:0-25957 GCA_015478945.1 Trachelipus rathkii
AATATATATATATATAGTTAGATATATATATAATATATAGTATATTTGATATATATATATATATATATATATATATATATATATATATGTATATATATATATAATATAATAGTATTTTATATATTATAGTATTATATATATAGGTTGTTTGTGTTATATATTGTGTATTTGTGATATGTGTGTAGGTTGTGTGTGGGTGAGGTGTGTAGTGTAGTGTATTGATATTGTGATTAGTGTTGTAATGTATGTTGATTTTGTATGTAGTTTGGTAGGTTAAGTGTGGGTTTTTCGAGCCCAAAAAGTTTCTGATAGGCGTAAGTATTATAAAATGGATCCATGGCCGGGTAGGCGTCTTCGGCCCAAACGAATAAAACTTGGTCCTTGACCATGGGCAATGAAGGCGACAAATGGAAGAGGTTTCGTATTCCACCTCTTCCAATTTTACTCTTGTTGCTGTTGTTCACGTGAGAGCGAGAGGGGTAAGCAGAGAATGGGGGAGTAGGGGTAGAAAAATACTACCTCCTCAATGACGAGCAAGCCTGACGTGACAAGGCAAATGCAAACGAACCGAAAGCGGATACGAAAGCGGGGCCGAAACGGAGCGAACGAGGCGGGTGTGCGGAAAGGCTGGTGCGTTTAATAGGCATATAAGCGGTTGGCGACTCCTGCGAGTCGAATCCCCGCGGGTGTATTGGTGGCGGCGACACGGCGTGTTGTGTGTGTGGGCGAGATGACGTCGGAGAAAAAAACGAAAGAGGGGTAGGGTAAGCGATGTAGGCATGGTAACAAAGACCAAAGGGGGTGAAGGGTAAGCGAAAGGGGGTGAGGGGTGTATATATGCAATTGTGTATGTATATGTAAATAACAACTCACGTACGTTGATCACTACGTCATCAACGAACGCTCGTGCACAAGTGTTATTGTAAGAGTACATCAAGGGGGGGTGGGGTAAAAGGGTGGGGTGTGGTGAATTGTTGGTGTATTTGGTATGGGGTGTGGTAGGTGTGGGCGAGTTATGATGTATATTTTATGTATTTTTATATATGTGTGGTGTGTTTATTTTGAGTGTAGTAGTGTATGATATTATAATATATATATATATATTGCGGGATATGTGTGTTTGTGTTTTTTGTTGTGGGTTGGTTTAGTGTTGAGTGTATATATGTGATTGTTGGTGATGGTGTGTGAAGGTATATATCGATATATTAACACCTCACGTACGTAACATGAATTTCGACATAAACGTACGATCATATTGTATGGCGCCTACGCCCGCTGGCAATCGTTGAAATGTTTTGCAACAATGTTGCTTTGCAACATTTGCAACTCCGTCTCGTAACTTGTAACTGCTCTCGTTAAACTTTAAAATTCACAAATGTAACTAGTAATAGTTCCCGTTACTTTCTTTTCGAACCATTAACGAAAAGCGTTAAGTTAACGAAAAAATTTAACGAGTTAATTAACGGATTAACTCTTTAACGCGTTAATGCCCACCTTTTAATATATAATATATTAATATAATATACTATATATATATTATTATATATATATAATATATATATATATATATATATATATATATAGTAGTATATATATTATTATATCGATATTATATATGTTTATTATATATATTATTAGGTTGTGCGTCTTGGTGCAGGAGTAGGCTGCCTTAGCTTCACTGAAGGACTCCTAAGTCCAGCCTCCGGGAAGAAGACGCCACTTCTATCGTGACAAACGCTTCACGTGCTCTTCAACATCTACTATTCTTCTATTGAAGGTGTTATTCAAGATCCTTACCTTAACCCTTTAAAGTTGGACGGCACGTTCTGTAGTGACCAGTGATCCCTTGGAGTGGGCGCACCTACTAACACCAGCAAGCATCCATATGAATATGTTCCATCAATGTGATTCGTCCGACACCCATTTCATTGATCACCGAACGACCATTCAAATCCAAGTTTTCTTTTACTTTTTTATGTGGCGTCGATTACTTTCTGTTCAGGGATCATATACCGTGTGCCGTTGCCCTGTACCGTATCTTCTCAAGCTTCGTAGGGTGGCGGACGCAAGTCTGCACATAGAGGAGTACAGGAGTGGTTGAATGCCTCTTCAGTGACGCTTAATGTGTGCACACCTAAGCCTACTCCACCTGACAGCTACAACGCTCATACCCAACGTCCTTCCGAGGGTCCGGAGAGCGGGAAAGTGTTTTCGGCGCCATGTCACTGGGGTGGAGTTGGCTGTGGCGTCTGGTGCATGGAGGCTTGCTAGCACCTTACTGAAGACTCCTAAGCAGGCCTCCGGGAAGTAAACGTCCACTTTGTCGGTGGACAACGCTCCACTCTCTTTCTTCAACATTTAAAGTTATTCTTCTATTTCAACAGGTGGTTATTCAAAACCCCTCACCTAACTCCTTCAATATATATAATATAATATATATATGTATTTAAGCTTTGTTTTTTTGTGTATGGTTTGGGTTTTCGTGGTTGGGGTTGGTTTGGTGTGGTTTCTGTTGTTGGTGTTTTTGTGGTGTGGTGGGTTGTTGGTGTGTGGTGTGGTTCGTGTGGAGTCCGTATATTATAATATAGGTTGTTGTGTTGTGTGGGGTAGGTGGTTATATATATATATATATAAATATATTATATATATATATAGTATATATAGTATAATTATATATATATATATATATATTATATTATTATATATATATATATACATATATATATAGTACTGTATATTGATTTAACTACCCTAATAGAAGTTCAATAGTACTGAGTGCTCTAATTTTATTTATTTCTTTATTAAAATGGATTTGAAACTATATTAATGACTTTACTTATTATTCAAATGAAATATACTTATCATTAATTAGTTGATAATTAGGATTAATTAGTAATTTAAAAGAGAGAGAGAGAGAATTTGCCTAAAAAAAATTCAAAAATCATCATTTAAAAAAAAAAATCACGTAAAATTTCAATTGATTTAAATAATTTGATTTTTTTCGTGTCAACCCTGCCTTTCAGATTAACCAGAATTTTTTTTTATTTTTTGGAAGGAGCTGTGAAGGTTAAAAGGATTGTAGATATGTGTGGATGGTACCACTTGTCTTTCCCTTCAGGTCAGAAGACCAGGATTCTGATAATGATAGCAATGAAGAAAGTCTTCTATCAAAGAAGAAATAACCCTATGACATGGAAGAGCAGACAGCAATAATACTACACTTCCTCATTACGATGTCAAGGGGATCTCAGTGTCCTCTGGTAGGCTAGCTCGTGAAACTTTTATATTATAATATATGTGCACTGACGCTACTAATTTCTCATATTTTTTCAGACTTAGTTGCAATTTGCAGTTATTAATTAATTAAAGTCTATTTTCGTAATTATTAGTAAAAATTGATTATAATTATTAACATAATACGTGGTCATTGTACCATCTAAAACCACCAAATATAATAAATTTAGATCAGAGAGAAGTTTTTCACTGAAAGTTACAACTTAAAAGGGTATGTCACAAATAATATTCTTTTATCGTAAAAGAATATTGCAATATCTGAAAATATTAAAATTGTAAATAACTCATTAGCTAAAAATAAATCTAATTCAAAAATCATATTCACAGACTTATTTTTCATGGCTAAAATGATAGAAAAGAATTTTTCTGGCGAGAAAAGTACAAAGAATCTTATTTTTCCTGGCGGAAAACGCTGAGCAATAATTCTTTTTTCCGGCGCAAATAGGGCTACCATTCTTTTTCCTGGCGGAAGAAGTCGATTCAGTTCCTTTTCCGGAAGGAAAGCATTTCTTTTTCCTGGCTAAAAGATTGCCTGTGTTATCATTTTTGTACAGGGATCAAAAAAAGCCATTAACTTATCACGACTGGCTAAGTCCATGTACCATCGTATATACTAGCTGTTAAAATCTTCTAATTGAAAATTTAAGTAATTCCTACCGGTACCGATTTATTGCACTTCTTTTTAATATAAAGTACTATTTGGCTATAAAACCTAAGTAACTCTGTCTGTAGGCTGTTATTAAAACTATTATATACTTCCACATATAGACCTCTTTTATTTTGGTTTTATTTTAGGATATAAAAGCTATTATATACTTCCACATATATATCTTATATTTTGTTTATTTTAGTATAGGATATAAAAACTCTTATATGCTTCCACATATATTAACACAATGTTTAGTGGAATTTGTTTTTTGTCACTATTGGATGTAATTGTCCAAAATTTACTAGACAAAATCAAAAAAGATTATCATTATAAAAAAAACGTTCATAGCGTGAGCACGTGTTCAATCAAATTAATAATCAAAAATGTAAAGAAAGGGAGGTAAATTGTCTATTTTCTATTTCAACTATCAATCTATCTCTATTCTTTTTACCTTCAACTAATCAATTTACCTACTAAGTTTAAGTAAATGCTATTAACTACAGCCTCAGGCTGAGTTACATAGGTCTACAAGAACTTATCAAAGAGCAACAAAATCTTTGAAAAACAACAAACTCAAGGTAAGATCATATAGATACACAATTGTTCAATTATATAATATTTTATATTATTATATATATATATATATACACATAGTATATCTATATATATATATATATATTATATATATATATATATATATTATATATGTATATTATATATATATATATATATTATATTATAATATATATTATATATATATTTTAGCGGGATGCTTTTTTGATGTTAGTGGGCCAAACCAAAAGGATTGAGACAAAAACTTGATGCAGTTGAATTTGTATTGAGAAAAATACGGACCCCAGTAACCATGGCAAAAAGAGAAATATCACATGCTTTAATAAGCTTTAAGCCTTCATAAAACAGTAAAAATCCATAATTCTTCTGAGTAATTAGAAAGCGTCGTTGTCGTGCGAAAATGGCGCTTGAATAAGATGAAGACGCGTTTTGAGAATATTGCCGGATTTGCCATAGTGAGAAAAAGAGTTCGTTTAAAAAACTACGCTTTTGCATTGGCACGCTATGTTGGTAAAATTGACCTGACCTCATTACCACAGATACTCCCTGCAGTGCTGAAGGCACGAAACTATTCCAAATAGCGCACCGGCCATCGAATGTGCCTACCCCTGCTCGATATTCTAGTAAGCGGCTGTGATGGAGTCTGGACAGGATTACCAGATTGAGAGCGGATGATCGGGCGAGTCGGAACGTATGCTTGTGTCGTAGGAGTAGCCCGAGGTGGTGCTGGAGGAGAAGATCCTGAGCCGGAGTGGGAGGGAAGGCAAGGGTGACATGACCGTGCGGGTGGAGTCTGAGCCGGTCGAATTGGTGCTGTTGGCTGAGGAGAAAGTATGGGGAGAGGATAAAGGAAGAGGATCAGGAAAAGGGAGAGGAGGAGGAAGGAGGGGAGGAGGAGGAGAGGAAGGCGGAGGAGGAGGAGGAGAGGAGGAATAGCAGGAGGAGAGATAGGAACGTTAAAAGAATCGAGTTGAAGGGGGAGAAATTGAAACAAAAGGTAAAGCGTCAGGGTCGAGAACAGGAAGAGGATTCGCCTCGAAGAAAGCAGGCTTAAGGCGGTCGATCGAAACGACTTCTGTACGTGTGGGACGCTGTATCGTGAAGAATTTTTCCTTCCTAAGTATCACTGGAAAAGGTCCGTCGTACTTAGGTTGGAGGGCGGTGCGGTGGGAGTCATGTCGAACGAAGACCTGAGTGCAGGAAGAAAGGTCCCTAGGGATTTAGGAATGCACCTTGTGTGGACGAGGAGTTGGTCTCTCTCCACGACGAAGCACAGCGCATCAAGCGGGTAAGATAAGCAAGCGGGTCGGCTGTAGAAGGAGAAGAGGACTGTGAGAAGAAGTCACCAGGAAGACGAAGAGGAGAACCATACACTAAGGCAGCCGAACAGTGCAGTTCCTCTTTAACAGCCGAGCGAATGCCAAGCATTACGAAAGGGAGATGCGTCAGTCCAATTTTCAGGATTGGGCTGGGCTAGAAGAGAAAGCCTTTAGCTGACGGTGGGAAACGTTCAATCAATGCCTTTCGCTTTTGGATTAAAAGAAGTCGTGTGAATCTTCTCTGAACCAAGAAGATTCCATCAAATCCTCCATAAGAAGGATTCCAAAAGGTTCTACCTTGGTCCCGTTGTGACAGAAAGCGCACACCAAAGCCGCGAAATCCAATGAGCCTAAGAAAAGCTTTAGCTATGGATTCCGCGTTGGCGACAGATGAGAGGGGATAGTTCGGTCCAACGTGTGAAGCGATCTATTACACGTAAGAATGTATTTCTTACCGCGGGAGGGAGGCAGAGGTCCAACGATGTCGATGTAGACACGTTCAAAGCGAGCACCAAGGAGGTAAGAAAGTGCCTAGTCGGGGACTTGGTGTGACGGTGGATCCCTTAGAACACTGGCAGGGAAGACAAGTGCGACACCAAGTTTCTACGTCGGCATTCAGATCAGGCCACACAAATCGGGCAGCAACCAGTTTGCGTGAAGCTTCAATGCCAGGGTGGGAAAGCGAGTGAAGATTGAGGAAAACAGCCTTACGGAACGATGCAGGTACGCAAGGACGAGGAGAACCCTGAGAGACATCGCACAGAAGTCTTTTCTCTATCCCAGGGAGTTTGGAGCCACTCCAGCTTGAGAGAAGAGCTTGTGGAAGTGCAGGCTGGAGTCCTCGAGGTAGTCTGGCACGTTGCGCTATAGCTTGGCGTGAGTCGATGTTGGGTAAGTGCGAAATCGCGTCCGATTTCAAGATGCGGTGAAGAGAGCGTCAGCAGTGAAGTTTGGTCGTTCAGCCTGAAATTGTTCTGACAGGTTTTGTCAGTTGTGAAACTTGAGACATACTCAAGGTTGGACGAGCTTCTCGAGGAGTAGTCCGTTTCGTTTCTTCTGGAGACCATATTTGCGAAGTAAGTGGTTTGTTGATCAGTGAGTATGTGTGATACTTCACGACCGCTCCAGAAAGTGTAGCGGAAATGACCGGACGTGCGAGATACATCGCAATGTAACTCCTCCCGAAAGCACTGTAGCGAGTCTCAGGAGGTTGCAACTTGCGAGAGAAAAAGGCGAGAAGAGACCAACACTCCGTTTAGGTTGCTGCTGGAGGGAATCACCGTTCCGACAGCAAAATTCGGAGGTGCATCTACCTGAATCTCTTGTCGGAGCTGAGTCCTGTGGGTTGGAACTATAGTAGTGTGCAGGGAAGCGAGTGCCTTCTTTGGAGAATAAGTCTTCAAAAGCATGCAGTAGCTTCGTCAGCCAGTTGGTTCATTTGGTCGTTTTTTGGTTACTAAGCTTGTGGCCTCTGGTTGCCTTGGGGGGCGCGATGAGAGCTGGTGAGGGGTCGAAGAATATCAGCGCACGATTTGAGAACGATTGATAGAAGTTAAGCATGCCGAGGTACTGACGAAGCTGCTTCTGAGAGACAAGGCCTACTGAAGGTGCGAATGGCCTTAGCGCGCTCTGCAAGAGGAAACAATGTGACCATCACGCTGAAACAGTGTTGGTTCCCTAGAGAGTTGTAAGAGAAAAGGGACACCAAAAACACACTTTTGCCGGGTTGAGTACGCATGCCACATTCGTCCAACCTGGCAAAAACGGCACGTAGATGTTGGCTCATTGGCTCGGTCATGTGAGTAAGAGGAAGCTATATGGTTAGGAGGTCATGCGAGATAAGGCAAAGGCGAAAAGGGAGACCTTATAGAACGTCATCGATGAACCTCTGGAAACGTCTGAGCTGCACCCCTCAAACCCGAAAGGCATGCGTGTGTGCTCAAAGAGGCCAAAAAGGGGTGATGATGGCCGTCTTCGGTAATGTCCTCTATGCGCTTAGGCTACTGGGATCTGGTGGTACACCCTGACAAGATCCAATTTTGACTAAAAATGGATTTACCGGCCAGATAGAGGTGAAGAGACTGGATGTGCGGGATCCCGGGTAGCGGTCCCACTGGTATTCTTATGCAAGCGTTCAGTAAGCCTAAAATCTCCCACAGGCCTCCAATCAGGTTAAGCGGCACCTTAGTGCACCATGTGGAGGGGGGAGGACCATGAACTCTTGGAAAGGGCGACGATACCGAAGTTCGAGCATGTGCTCAAACTCCGCTTTGGCTGCCTTGAGCTTGTCAGAAGGCAGACGCCGAGCACAAGCGAAAGTGGGAGAGCCAGCTAGTCTCTATATGTGGCGCACAGATGTTGAGACAGGAGTAAAGAAGAAGAACAGGGGGTTCAAACAGCCCCGGAAATACCTTCCGTGCAGGATGGTGGAAGAGGGGGAGGATACGCAGAAAGAAGGAGGGCAAGAGCCAGAGTGGCGCGGTGTGTGAGGCAGAAAGAGAGGACTACGGTACCTGCAGCAAGACACGAGACGTTACAGACCGACGTCAACAATCTCCCTCCTATTTCTTAAATCGACACATAAGGTTCGAAATGTGACTAGGAAATCAGCTCCCAATAAGTGGGTTGTTGGGTTCAACGTCAGGCCAACCACGATACGCCAGGGGAATTGACGGGCGGGTAGAGAGGGTCTGAAGGTGCAGGTTCAGGCGCTCACCATAAACGTGGGATGGTACTACATTTTTGCTGCGTAATAGGCCCGGTCAGGAGAGGGATCAGCGGACTTTTTGGGTTAGTATCTCTAGGCAATAAAGAATAAGAAAGCTCCGGTGTCGTATCAGAAGAAGCACAGTGTTTGTTATGAACCTGTTCTCCGGAAAAGGCGCAGGACATCCTGAGACGAAGAAAGGTGTGTAGGCGGAGAGGAAGAGCAACGGATAGGGTGGCGCAGCTGGATCCACCGCCTTTATGGATTGCTGGCGAAGAGGTTTTCCGACAAAGTGCAGGGTTGGGAGCACTTAGTCGCCTTCAGGCCATACCGATGATGGTAAAAACAATATCCGTTAGGATATTGCGTCGGGCCTGGGGTGGGAGAACGGTCAGAGGAGTGGGTGCGGGAAGGTAAATCCTTTGGGGACCGTAGCATAGCGGAGATGTCCTTTAACACTGCCTTGACATCAGCCATGGCCGCTGTTCCAGGGAGGTAAGAACGGGCCTCAAACTCTAGAAACGGAGAGGAACATTGGATCCGTTAGAGGCGTTGTATAATATGAGCAGGGATACGTGAGGCATGGGATGGGTACGCCGGGTAATAAGAAGCAGCGGAAGAGGGGACTGAAGAGACTGCAGAGGTGGGAGGAGAATCTGTTCCAACCATGACGAGAGCAGTAGAAGAAAGTAAGAGAAAAGAAATTGTGAAGAGAGGAGAAGATAAGAATTAGGAGAGGAAAGAAGGAAGGAAGGAAGAAAACAAAACCACAGCACGAATACAAGAAAAAGTAAATAAGCAAATAATGCAAAAGATGACAGCGCGAAAATAAAACTAACTATTCTGTTTCCGATGGTACTTTTCTGTTTTTTTTTCGACTCGAAACTATTCTGCTTCCGGTGGTACTTTTCTGTTTTTTTTTTTTAACAAAACTATTCTGCTTCCGGTGGTACTTTTCTGTTTTCGATATTTGACACGTATATATATATCCGGTGGTACCTTTTCTGTTTCGATATTTGACCGTATATATATAAAATTGAAAATTCTAAAAATAGGTTATATAATTAAAAATGTTATCGCAAATAAAAAAATAAAATGGTAAAAAGTAATAATAATAATAATAATAATAATAATAATAATAATAATAATAATAATAATAATAATAATAATAATAATAATAATAATAATAATAATAATAATAATCATAATAATAATAATAACTGGATAGTTAGGTCCTGTCAATATTGATAATTAGGTCCTGTGCAGATTATAACCGTTGCACATGCAATGCAACAGGACGGTTTTCCTTTGTCTGGCCTATGGATGGGGTCCAACGCGTGCTTTGAAGCTGTGCACGAAAATTTGGTAGGCCCGTAGCTGGGGATAAATATGCTGGCTAGGTGTTGGGAGCCTACTTCCACTGGGTAGGCTTTCGATGTCACTCCAATGGCTCACTTTTTTAGCGGGATGCTTGTTGTTGATGTTAGTGGGTCCAAACCAAAAGGATTGAGACAAAAACTTGATGCAGTTGATTTGTATTGTAGAAAATAACTACTGGACCCCAGTAACCATTGACAAAGAAGAGAAATATACATGCTTTAAATAAGCGTTTTAAGCCCTTCATAAGAAACAGTAAAAATCCATAATTCTTCAGAGTCATTAAGAAAGCGTCCGTTTTGTCGTGCGAAAAAATGGCCGCTTGAATAAGATGAATGACGCGTTTTTGAAGAATATTGCCGGATTGCATTAGTGAGGAAAAAGAGTTTCGTTTAAAAAATACTACGCTATTTTGCATTGGCACGCCTATGTTGGTAAATTGACCTGACCTCATTACCACAATATATATAGTATATATAGTTACTTTATTATATATATATATATATATATAATAGTTTTTGTTTATAATTATATATATATTAGTTATATTAATTTATATATATATATATATATATATATTTATATTATAGTGACTAATGTTAAATATAAAACTAATATATATATAATAATAGTTATATATATACTATATATATATGTATCGTAAATTATTCTATGTAGTAGGTGTATGTGTATATTTTAGGATTTTAGATTTAACATTAGTTATTAATATTATAATGTAGGTATTATAGTATACATATATATATATATATATATATATTATGTATATTTATATATTATATAATATATATATATATAAATATATATATATACATATATATATATATTAGTATATATCGTATATACTGTATATTATATATATATTATTTATATAAGTATAGTATATATATATATATATATATAGTATATTATATTATATATATATTATATATATATTTAATCATGGGCGTAGGCGGGGGGTGCAGGGGGGGCACCTGTAGCCCCCCTAAATCTTGGCGAAAATAAAAAAATAAACCTTATATGTTTGCCAGACGACGTTATTAAGGGTTTATTAGTACAAAGAACTGAAGAAGATATATCAATCGATAGATAATGAGGTAGTAATTATAATTACTAAACGTATTAGTAAACATACATTTTTAGATTCTTTTTTAATGTTTTTCGTTTTCATATTGGCTTGAAGTCAACTTGGCTGTGTGTTTTTATACAGTTAGCTTCTCCGCTAGAACTCTCCGTATGTTCGATATGCATTTGGCGGCTGCCAAAGCTGCTATATATATATATATTTATATAGTTATATAGTTAATATAATATTATGGTATTATATATATATATATGTTGTATAGTATATATATCTTATATATTATATATATATATATATAATATGTATATATCACATTCAACCTTTGCCCCCCCCTAAGTGAAATCCTGGCCTACGCCCATATATATATATATAACTATATTTATTATATTTATATAGTATATATATATATTATATAGTATATTTTGTATATATATATATATATATATAGTAGTAATAGTAGTTGTAAGGTATATATATAGTATATATATATACATAGTAGTATTGTATATTAGTTTATATATATTATATATTATATAGTATGTAACATTAATATTTATCCCACAAGAGGTCAGTATGATGTTTAGTTTAAGGGCGGTTAGGTGGTGTTGGTATGATATATATATTATATTATTTATATATATATATAATATTACGTTATATTATATATATTATAGTACACAATGTTATATTATATATATATATATATATTTAATTATTTTACTGTAGTTAACTGCACTTATTTAAACTTAGTAGGTAAATTGATTAGTTGAAGGTAAAGAGAATAGAGATGGACTGAAATAATAAGAAATAGAAAATATATCATTTACCTCCATATCTTTAACATTTTTGACATTAATTTGAATTTGAACACGTGCACACGCTATTTTTTATTTTTTTATTTTTTATTTTTTTATTTTTTTTATTTTTTATAAGTAAGGAACCTTTTTTTTATGCCTAGTGAACTCGGGATAACTATACCCAATATTGGCAAATTACAGAATCCACTAAAACATAAAAAAGTTTTTATATTCTACATTCAAACACTAAAATAAAAACAACATTGAAGAGATGTAAGTGGAAGTATATATTAGTTTTTATAGTTAGGAAGATAGACATAAGTCATTCGTACCCTCAATATGAGTAGCAGCCATATGGAAGTATTTCAGATTATCAGAAAAATAAAAGGGGCTCACTATATCTAACTCACTGTTGTTGTTGTCCAACGTGTGCATGTGTGTTGTGTGGGGTTGTTCAGATAAATAATAATGCAACGCATTCACGAAAGTGACAAAACAGAGTGTAAACACACAACAAAAATATATTAACAAAAGAGACTTATTATTCCTAAAGACAATAATTAATGTAGGGGGAGAAAACATAGAGATTATTAGGTGCATGGACATGATTGATGAAATGCATGACACGACATGAAATGAAATAAATACTTTAATCTATTTATACAGAGATGGGTAGCCTTGGCAACTCCATTACACCGTCCGTGCTCTACTATGAAGATGTATGTGATCTTGCTGGTGTTGTTTGTGCCAATCGCTGGAACCTAGTGAGAATTAGATGCGAGAATTAGTCTAGTAGCATTTATTTGTCAAACTTGCCTCCAGTTTTCTCGATGGTGTAAAACACCTTCTTCTCGGATGAGGAGCTGATGGAGGAGCCATCATGGTGTGGGGATGGCAGTCAGGCCACCATTCTTCCAGATAGGAAAAGGAGTGGCAGTGTTGCGGGTGCCCAGGAAGGTGTTTTAACTCATCCTGCACCCAAAGGGGTGAAGGAGGGTGGGGGTATTGCTGTTCAGTCTTATGCTTTCGAATCCACTGAGGTTATAATCATTATGCAGAGTAGGGATGGTATATGTATTTTCATGAAACCCTCTAGAGCAATTGTTCTATTAAATGAATCCCCCTTTGGGTAGTTGCTGATAGAGGGCACTTGTCGTATTCTTGGGAGGGGAACTGGGATTTGCTTCTCAATTCCTTCTCTTGACAGGCTTCGGGTTTCTCTTGAAGACATAATTACTTTGGGGTCCTTCCCTGTTAAATGCTGGGTCCCGCGCGCTTCAACGGACCATAATTTCCACAAATTTCCTATGGGAAAATAGCCTATGCCCTATAGAGGGGATGATACTTTTCTATGCGATCTAGACAATATCTTGTGATCTTGAGGGCAGCGCTCTGTTAGAGGTTGTGAGACTGGGCTCTTCAGGGGGACTTAGTTCTCCTTCAAAGACGCTGAGCCTGAAGTACAATGGCCCTCTTCCATCTAAAGTTGTCATTGGTCATGTCATATACCCGGTGTCACTGTGTTTCCAGTATGGCGTTGCTTCAACTGCTGGCAATATAGTCATGGTTCAGTTTACTGTAAATCTTCCCAACGTTGCTCGAGATGCTCACTGAGACATGTAAATGACAATTGTGCCAATGATTCTGATTGTTATTTTTGTAAGGGGAACTGCCACCCTAATTCTAAGTCCTGTGAGGTTTATATAAATGCTTTGTGGATTACTCATGAAACTCCTGTGGCAGCAGGTGGGATTCATTCACCACTTATAGCAGCTTTACATGAACTGAATCCTCTTACTCGTGTTCGCCCTTCCCCCAACAATATCCCTATTTCCAGTGTTCCTCATGTACCTACTCCAGTAGGGCCTCCTCCAGCTCCTCTGTGGTTGTATGCTAGTGTGACTTCTCGCCCCAGTACCTCCTTTGATGGGTCGCTTAGTCATGCGACCTCCTCTTTAACCACCCAGGTACCTGGCCTTCCAGTGATGCTATCCTCTACAGGGGACACCCCGCTCTCAGGTTTCGTGTAAATCCATGCACACTGAGCCCTCTTGTGAGAAAATTACTGTCGCTGGTGAACACCCAGGGTCTGTCTAGCCCAGAATATCAGAGGATATCCCATGATGGCCCTATGAGAGCTCCTTTGGTACAGAATGTTCTGCAGCATCATCTCTCATCTCCGTGTCCTACTAATTTTTGGTCTTCCTTCTTGGCTTCTTTGGGACCTCTAGTTTCCAAATTTCTCAAATCTTATCAGGCATGTGGTTCCTTTCTATCAGCTCTTTCTTGTATATTCTCAGATCTCATGTCCTTGGTTTCTTCTTTCATTTTCCTCCCCTTACCTTGTCTTGTGGGATTCGTCGTTCCTCCTGGCACTTATCCGCTATAAGGATGCCCGATACCTAAAAAATATCGATATATCGATATTTAAAAAAAAGTTGAGGGGTGGTGGTTTAGCTTTCCTCCTTCATTCCTCTTTATCTTACCAGGAAATAACATTGAAGGATGCTCCAGATGCTGTCCTCGAAGTTCTGGCAGTGAGAGTTGCCTTTGCATCAGGATGGGTGTCTCTGATGTTATGTTACAATCCTGGAAGAAATTTGGCATTACTGGAGCTTCAGCACTATATTCGTCAATTGCCCTTCCCTGCTTTGATAATGGGTGATTTTAATACCCACCACAATCTTTGAGAACCTGTTCTCCTTCGTGGGGATGCAATAAATCTGGAGATTCTTTATTCACCTTCTTGGCCACTTCCAGTGATTTTTCCTTATTAACCCCTCCTGGTTTGGTAATGAGAGTGGATTCCTATAATGGTAGGACCTCTACTCTTGATTTGGTTATTGGGAGTGGTTTCTTTTAGCATGCTGATGTTCTTGCAGGACCTCATTTGGGTAGTGACCACTATCCAATCCATGTTAATCTTCCTCAAAGGGTGCAACCCCTTAAACAACTCTGCCCTCTCACTTGGAAGTTTCCTACCTCTCAGGATAAGTAGAAGCAATACAGTGGTCAGACCTCTCTCCCAGGGGATGCGGTTAGCACTTTGGAGGATTGGACAGGCTCTGTGACCCTTAGTATCGTTGCTTCAGCTTCAACTGTGTTTCCTCTTACCAGGGGAAAATTCGGTAGAAGACCTAGGGCTTTGTGGTGGAGCCAAGAGTGTGAGGATATCTTGAAAAAATGGAATAGGGCCTACAATTTTTGGCGCAAGTTTCCTATCAACGCAATGGAGGTTAGCTGCCCAGTGCAAGAGGTTTCATTTGAAATGTAAAAGGGATACTTGGAACAGACAGAGACCCAAGCTATTTTTTACTAACCCAGACTCAAGAACTTTGTCCCTGTTGAAGAGTATGACAACAGCCTTTGTCCCACAATCATTCCCCCTCCCTTGGAATGGGGGTCTCCTGCTCAATAACTTGGAGAAGGCTGAGTTTTTTTCTCGTCATTATGAGCAAGTCTTCCATCTGGGGGCCCCTTTACCCAGCAGTAATGCCCTTGCTGCATATATAATTAAATTCAAACTTGAACCAACTTCCTTCCTTGGGTACAATTTTACGGCTTCTGAATTAAATCGTGCTTTGTCCTCCCTCCCTGATATCAAAACTGAAGAATGTTCATTTGATTTTTCATCAAAAATGAACTCAAAGAACATCCTTCGATTTGGAAGAAAAACTTGCCAAATCTAAAACGCCATATATAATTTAGCACATTTATAGCTAGCTGCTTGTGTAGCTTTTTCTGATCTATAAAAAGGAGGATTGATATGTGAACTATTTTGTGGAGCTATACTTCTTTGAATCTGATTATTATGAAAGTTAGATAATAGGAAGGTACAGGCTTTGTTATGTATGATCTTGTGCTGCTCTTTTAGAAGAGATAGCTTTAATAGGTCTTCAAACTAATATTGTAAGTTTTTTAAATAAAGGTGTTGTATGGTCAAAAAAGTTTCTAGTAGCGCTTAGAAGTTGTATAAAACATTTTTGCATAGTAAAAAGCATTTGAATAGTTGATTTGTTAGCTATGTTGTATACTGGGAGGCTATATAGTAAAAGTAGGTGTACCTGGGCATAATATATCTTTTTCAGTATATATATAAAGGAATGTATTTTGTAATTTGGCTTGCACATATAGGTATGTATTTCACTAGTTTACTCACTAGCTGTTTGATATGTTCTTTAAATGTTAATTTTTCATCAACTGTTACCCCAAGTATTTTACCATTTGTGGCTCTTGCAAGTCAACCTCTTTTATGTTTATGTTGAAATTATCAGCTATAGTTTTATCTCTAATAAGAATGTATGACGTTTTTTGTAGATTTAGTGGAAGTTTGTTAGAATCTATCCATGTTGAAATAATCGAGAATTAGTGTAGTTAATTTTTGGTATGTTTTGCTTCCTAGACATGTTAAAGGAAGTTCACTTACATGCAACCATTAAAAGAAGGTTCAGTCAGTATGTGAATGGTCTTGGTATAGTATTGTTTTTCTGATTCGACCTAATTTTGGCTATATATTTTATCTTCAGCATTAGAAAATTGATTTCGAATATTTCATATGTGTACATTTTAATTGTAATTATTTCACCAAAACAGGAAAAGATTTTTTTACGTCATTTTGAGATATATTATTTTAGCACAAAGTTTTTTTTGAGTTGATAATGGATATTAAAACTAAAGTTGAAATTAAGGATGAACTCTTGGAAAGTTACGAAGATTTTAGAAATAATTGTCAAAGCTTTGGACAAGATTCATGGTTGGAAGAAATTCAGGTATGAAAATAAATATTATTATTATTATTATTATTATTATTATTATTATTATTATTATTATTATTATTATTATTATTATTATTATTATTATTATTATTATTATTATTATCTTCCTTCTTCCTCCCCAAGACTGGGGGTAAGGTGCATGACATGCATCAGAAAAGAATAGTAGAAGAATATTTTTGATTTGTGTAATTATTATTATTATTATTATTATTATTATTATTATTATTATTATTATTATTATTATTATTATTATTATTATTATTATCTTTTCAACAGGAGAAAAAGCCTTACTCAGACACAGACATCAAAGAGGAAATTGAAATAAAAGAAGAGCCATTGGATTTAAATGAAGAATGTACAGAGAGTGGTCAATGTATTGAGCCCATGTCTGGATTGGATAAAAGCCAGGTACAAATATAGATAAAAGATTTTATTTTTTTTTTATTTTTTTTATTTTTTTTAAATCAATTCATTTAGGCACTAGACTTAATTCTAAATTCTGATTCAGCTTAATTTGATTAAAAAGATTGGGAAAGGAAAATCTTTTAAACTATTTTTTATCAGTGTTGGAGATTTAAATATTTTTCCGACTCCCTCCAAAAAATGTTCCAGCCCTGCAGCCCTATCATAAAACAAACAGGGCACAAGTAATAAATTTGTGGCAAGCAAGATCTCTGATTTTTCTTCTAAATTATTTGAGCTCTTAGATTATAATTGTTTTAAAGTTTCTTGTATATAAATGATAAGAACGCGCCAAAGATTTAGTATGTCGATTAATTTGACAAATTGCTGAAGTCGAATCTATAAATGATCTGTCAAATCCCATTATTAATAATTTTATAATGAATATCCTTACTGCTTTTTTTACTGAATGTAGAATGTGAAAGTAAATTGATACTTTGAGTTTAGACAAAATTCACAACACTAAGAAAATTAATGAAATAGAAATTAAATGAAATATTTATTGACAAAGAAAAGTGATAAAATGTTCAAATAATAAGTATGTTAAAAATTACTAAACAGTGAATTGAACTGCTTCGGTTCTTGGTCCTCTGCAACGGGAATACATCGAGATTCTCGAACTCCACTCGTCAACCTATTTGCTGGCCTCCTGAGTCTTGACACTCCCGGTACCAACAAATGTCATTGTTCTTTTGTGACTACTTCATCAATTGATAGAGGTGATACTTTAGCTGCTGAGATAGGGAGGAACTCTCAATCTGCTGAGTAAACGAGCACCTGTCTTAGTCTTAGAAAACATGCATAAGTTGAGGATGATTTAGCTCTCATCTTCGGTGAGAGCACTCCTTTGGAAGCCAAGAATCTCCCTTCCTACAAGATTCAAAATCCCGATTGGTGGGCTGTTGAGTGGTTCTCGGGATCATATTGCAACGTCTTCCCAAACGGCGCCGGACTCTCATCGTGACTATTGTCAAAGATCGGTCCGGAAGTTAATTATATATTTTCCTATTAATATGACAAATATCCTCCAGTGGAGTTGTCTTAGCTATTTCCCAAACTATGTAGAATTAATGAGACTAATTGACGCACATCACCCGAAGTCTTTTTGTCTTCAGGAGCTGCAACTACTCCACCGTGCTCTTTTCCCACCATCCATATACAGGGACTCGTCTCCCAAAATCGTGGAGCTATCGATTGAGGAGGTGCAGCGATTCTGCTACACGAATTTATCCTTTTTGCTAGGATTCCCCTCTCGACCCTGTTACATGCGGTGGCAGCTACTAAAATCCACCACGAATCATCCTTCACTCTGTGCTTGGTGTATTTGGCACCTAGCTGTCCATACACTAAGGAGATCCTTATAACATTGTTCAGAAGTTTTCCCGATGCCCTTGTAAGTCCTAGGTGATTTTAGCCTCCGCCACCCATTGTGGGGTGACTATAGCATCCACCAATGCGGATTGAATACTTGGAATCTTAAAAGAATTCTCATTGGATTACTTAAATACATGCCTTCGAAAGTTTGAGCGTTTTATCACAGGTACTTCTTCCTGTGTCGACATCTCATTGTTCTTGATTTCATCCATTTATCGTTTTCGGTGGGAAAGGTGAAATTTCCTGTGGAAAGTGACCATTATCCGATCGTCCTATCATCCTTCGGCCCTAGCCTGCAGCAGCAATCATATTCCAGCTGGTTGTATGATAGAGCGGATTGGTCATCCTTCTATCAAGCTACTTACATTCCAGTCCTTCCTGCCACAACCCTTTTCCCGTCTCTGGCAGCCGCCTTCACATTCTTTTAGAAAACAAGCCTCAAGGCAGTAGTTGACCATATCCCGCGTTCATGCTGAGAACCGTAAATCACCGTCTCCATGTTTAAACGAAGATTTTGCTCGTGCTCAAAGCGAAAAGCGAAAATTGTACCGTTTATACAGACGGACTGCCATTCCTTCCAACTTGATTACTTTTAAAGCTGCAGCAACCCGTACCATGTGTATCAACCGACGGACTAGAAAACAATACTTCAGTAACTACATCTCCACCGTTAATTCTTCCATGCCTTTATCTGCTGTATACAAGGTTGTGCGAAAAATCTCTCGAAAGCACCATAAGAATCCAACTACACTCTTGGCATATGGCTCTCAACCCTCAGATGACAACTCTGCTCCGGGGATTGTGGCTGATGAGCTGGGTTTTCATCTTGCTTCCTGCTCCAACGAATCACAATATCCAAAACCTTTTAGATTGGATCGTTTAGAGCAAAAACTCTGGACTTTTCAGTTTCCACTGGAGGTTACTCTTATTACAAACTGTTTACAAGAGTTGAATTTCAGGAAGCACTAACACTTTGTGTGGATGGTGCTCCTTTCCCTGAGGGCATTTCCTTCTAGATTATAAGGCATTTTCACCCAACGGCATCAGCTTTTCTCCTCAGCTTATATAACAGGATCTGGGTGGAGAGTGTCTTCCCTCCAGTTTGGTTGCCAGCTTATATTGTCCCAATCCCGAAACCTTCGAAGGACCCAACTGGAACTGACAATCATCGACCCCATCTCGTAAACTTCCGCCGCTTTCATGTTGATTTGAGAGAATGGCATCTTCTCGTCTTGTTCTTACATTGGAACAGCTACACACATTTTCTGACCATCAATTTGTTTTTCGTTATCATAGCTTTACTCAGGATCCTCTTCGTGTGGACCATGTTGTACGTGAGACTCTCTCTTCTCATAAATTGACCCTTCCCGTTTTCTTTGATCTGGAAAAGACATAAAAAGTATACGATTTCACATGTAGGGTGGGGGTTCTGGCAAAATCTGTACTCCCTGGGCTGCCGGGGCAAACTCCCTTTCACTCTGATTCAGTCCCCGTGCTGACATCATCTTTCCAGACATGTCCTGAAGAAAAGGTTCCGCAAGGCAGCGTATCGAGTGTATTGCTTTTTACAATTGATACCTACGAGGGTGGTGGATAACCATACCCCATATCCGTTGCCTTCACTCTAATGTCGGAGGATCTTTCACTGTATTCACGGGGTCAGTAAACTCCTTCCAGTGGTGCACTCAGTTCAAAAAGTGAAAATGGATGCTCCTTCCGGAGAAACTACTTGTCGAGGAGACGAATTTCGTCACGCTATATATAAATCTCACACCTGTATCGCGCTCTCACTCCCCAAGGGAGCCAACGATAATTATTCGCGTTTGTTTGCTTGATGGATCGACCTTACTCATAACACATCTACATTAATCATCTTAATACTAGTTGGCCGCCTTGTCACCTGGCCCTTTATGTACTCACCTCTTAAGTGTGGTGTCGGACAGAAAGAATGTGCTAGCAGCCTGGTACATCATTGTTGCCAGGGCTGTGTTGGATTAATGGCTGTGCATATCTTGTTGTGCGCACTTGGTAGTGTCCAATTATATTTGTGGGTGCTCTTTTGTTAGTAACGTTTTCTGTTATTATCCTGACATAATTACCATTTACCTCTCGGAATTGCTTGGCCTCATATTTTATATGATTCCCTCATTGTCGAAGTAACAAAATTTTTGTCGTTCCTCCATGAAACTGAACAATCCTTTATCAAATATAAAACTCTCGATACCGTTCTATTTTTCCGTCATTTTTTTTCTCGTTCTGTGTGGTTTTTTTTTTTTTTTTTTTTTTTTTTTTTTTTTTTTTTTTTTGTACAATGGTGGTCCCTGTACACATACTCACTAAAAATTAAAAAATTAAAAATATATATATTTATTAGGGAGTATAATTCATAATTTTTATTTATTTATTTGTAAATGTTGATTATTTTTACAGTGTAAAAAATGGTGATTTTTGTTCATGTATTTACTTGTTTTCACTTATATATTATTTATTTTGCCCATTTTTTTGTTGGGTTGCGACTAGGGTTGGGATTAAAAAAAAAAACGTCGTTTTTTTTTAAAAAATAAACTAACGTTTTTTTTAAAAAAAAGACCAATGGCCAAAATTTTTTGTTTTTTATTTTTTGTTTTTTTTTGTAAATTAACTGTGTTTTTCATTATAATATCAAGTCCTTTTTAGGGTATTTTAGCATTTACACACACTTAACAGTAAATACAATAGGTTAAAAGAGGTGAATGCATCATAAGTAGAGTTTAAAGGTACTATAAGTTTTTATTAGTGCTCTAAGGGCATAATAATTATTCCATTTCACAGAATTTGAATTATTATACTCACTTATATAATATATTTATATTAGATATACTATATATATATATATATATATATTATATATAATTACTATAATATATATAATTATTGATCACTATATATATATAAAAGTTAATAATACTATATATATAATAAAATATATATATATAACTCACTCTTTTTCTTACTTTTCTCCCCAAGACTGGTGGTAAAGATAGCGCTAACAAGCATCCAGAAAAGAAAAGCAAGTAGTAAGAATACGTGAAAATAGTCGGAAAGATAAGGCCAGACCTTATGCCTCCTCTGTTCCATTAATTAGTAGGACCAACGTCAGGCAGTCCGACAATCCAGCCCTATAGGCTTCACGCGGACTGGCGACGGCCCACTGGGTAAATCGGTCAGTGTAAGTGTTCATAGCCCTTGACCCAGGTGGGACACCAACCATTCCCCTGCAAACAAAACTCCCGGCATTTCTCTCTATTATGCACACTTTATCTAAGCCTCCTGCAAACTCACATTCTCTCCTTCAGGACATTTCGTTTACTGACTCAATCCCTTTTTCTTCGATCTCCCAGCCGTCCGGTTTTCAACACACATCGCCATATCATTCTGCTTAAAAGACACTGATATCATTCCATGCAACCTTTCCACATGACAACCATCTCAACATACTTTCATATTCTCTCGTTTACCTTTCTTCACACCAAGACAACTCTGCTTAATATGGTGATAGCTCATTTTCTGCAGTATCTCTCAACACATACTAGGCATAGCGCCCTAAGATTTGTAAGTCGATAAAGCCACGGGAGGGGGTTAAGGGGAGTGATGGGGAACTAAGAGCTGAAACACTTGATTTAGATCTACATTTTATTCGCAGTTTCCAGTAGTCTTCCACTATACAATATTACAAGGTACAACAATACTGTCATGTAAGACTCTAGCGAAACTCAAAGACTTAGTCCCTTTACATTCCCAACGATTTAATCTGCAGGCCAAGCCACCTTGTGCCTGGGCCGATGGTCCCAACTTTTCCTGACTTAACTCTGCGTCATCCGTTCCGCTTTGCTCTTCCAACAATATAAATATATAAACGTCAGAGCTACATAGATCTAACTACTCAAACCACTGGAGGACTGTCGTCACTCACAACATAACCTAACTCTATCTACGTTTACTTTCAACCCTCCTTTTCACAACACCCTGCTGAAATCTCTCTACCAATCTGCTCAAACTCTTCAGATTCGCCACCCAAAACCAAAGTCATCCGGCTATTATTCTCTACGGTATGTTCCCAGTCATGTCCATCACATTTCTAAAGCCTGATCTCGTGGCATGTTCTACTCAAAATTCCTTTGGCATAACGCAGTCCACTGCTACAAAAATTGAAGGTAAACAAGGAAACATAACACAGACCATGCTCGTCACTCCGCTATTAATCTAAAACCAATCACTTGATTCTTACATCACCTTCACTATCGTCAGGCATACTTTTGATTACATTCGAAGCCTCTCACCAAACACTTATATATGCTAACATAGTCCTGCATAGACCTCCTGTTTAACCTATCCACTTACCCCTGTTTGAAATCCATAAAACTAAATACAATTTATTCTTCCTCTTTCGTCATCATATCTATAATTTGCTTGTGATTGATCCACCACATTCTCTTACTACTATCTAAAGCGCGCACCTTGTTCTTTGCACGCAATGGGCAAGGTCACTTATAGGCCGCACGTCTTTCGACAAAACAGCCAGCATTATATCTTCCCTACAACTATCAATAAACTTAATACCCTATAATTTCTACAGTTCCGCTTTATCTCCCTTACCCTTATATATAAGGCCTATTACTGCTACACCTTCCAATCTCCTCGAAACTATTACCCTCCATTCTACTCTTTATTTACACTACTTTCAAGAGTCTAATCAAGTCAACATCTTGCCTCTCGTTCTATAGGATCATACAGTGATTTTTCATCTATACCTTGCAGATTTTACCAGCAACTTTCTTCGATTTCCTCTTTGCTAAATGACCCTCCTCCCCAAAATACGCTATTTCTTCTTTACCATCAAACCAACACAGTCATTATCACCTCATCAATTACTGCCAATATTATAACATCAGATTTTCAAAATGTTCTTTCCAAACGACTCCACTCACATCCATTTATCAGTTACAAAACACGCATCCCTATCACTATCTAAGGCAGGTTCCCTTAATTCTATTCTTAACCATTCGCGCTTCCTTCAGAAGAGCTTCCTTATTCCGCTTGTATGTCCCATTCTCCTCCTCCAAACAGTTCATCTTACCTTTTTTCTCTTACGTATGCATCTTTTAGCATTCCTTTTTTCTCTCTTATATAATTCCAAGGCATCTTTCTTTTGAACCTCTTTTTGTACATTCAACAAAGTCTCTTTTTTACTTTTTAACCGCTTGCATCACTCTTCATTCCATCACTCACTGTTATCATTCTTACTTCCTACTTGAGCACACCCACACTTACTTCTTTTTGCACTGCTACCAATTGCTTTCCTTCATTTGCTTCCAGATTTATTGTAGTTATCAACTTGTTTCACATTCCACTGAATTTATTGCGAGCGTTCTACATACTCCATACGCCGTTATTACCGGTATGTTCAATTAAAGCTTAAACCGCCAGTTTTTTGGAGTATCTGTTGTGTGGTGTATTGGTTGTTTTTTTTTTTTTTTGTTTTTTTTTTGTTTTTTTTGTTATCAAGTATGGCATATCCCTTGTTCACCTTCCTCTCTCATCCAAGTTCCCACTAACTTAATTTTACATAGATAAACATAATAATCCAATAATCCATCCTAAACCCTCACTGATTTTACATCCAATACATACTTCAACATCACAACCTATGACACAACACAAAATCATCATACTTTTCACTTCGAGTCAAGACCATCTCTACCTACACCAACTCTAGTCTACTTATGGATACTCTTGTGTTAAAGAACAGAGATTACTTCACACATACCTCTCCACCTCAGACAGAAAATATCACCTTCCTCCCCTCTTCTCATTTTCCTCCTGACACCCGGTACAAACACCTGTTTATACCTCCTTTTTTTGAAAATCATATATATATATATAGAATTATATATTATATATATATATATAGTGATATATATTATTATATTATATATATATAAATATATATATATATATATATATATATTATATATTATATATATATATATTAATATATAGTATATAATAATATAAATACTATACAGCTTTAGTTACCAATATTGTATTAATATGTCAATATTTAGGCCTAGACAGGGGTATTGGCTAACTACTGTAGTTAATTAAATAGAACTAGAAAGTAACACCAAACAATGTGACAAAAACAAAATAAAAAGTACACATTGTTTTGTATTTTAAAAAACGTGTTTTTTTAAGAATAAAAAAAACAATTAAAAAAACGCCGCTTTTTTTCACAAACCCTAAGTTGCGAACGCAGTCTCAGCCATCCTGACTCCAGTCTTCCCTGACATTCTTACCATTACTTTCAGAATCACTTGCGCATGTAATCTGCCTACTCCTCCCGCCTGACTTCCCTCACTTTCGAAGTGGCAATGATTTTGCTTCCTCCATGAGCTGAACATCTTTTATCGAATGTAATCTTCTTTTTCCGTTCTTTTTTTTCTCGTTCTGTGTAGAAACTTCTCCTGTTGTTGGTTTTACTGACACGGTATAGCCGCTTTTTTTGCGGCGCAGTGGTGTCCTGTACACATCCTAAAAAGAAAAAATATTATTAATTTATTATTATTATTATTATTATTATTATTATTATTATTATTATTATTATTATTATTATTATTATTATCGTGGTGCTAAACTGCGTAGCGTCAAGCCTCTCCTGGGGATTTGGCCATCGTCTTTTCGCCGGAGTCGGCACCTGAAGGTGGTCATGGCTCGTTTGAAAATTGGCCATACTAATGTCACACACAGCTATCTTATGGCAAGGGAGCATCCCCCTTTGTCCTTTCTGTCGTTCCCAGTGTCTACTTTCGGTACGCCATTTTCTCGTGGATTGTGTGGCTCTTGCGGCTTCCAGAGACCGGCTTTTCCCCTTGTTACACATATCATACCTTTCCAATCCCGCCTCTCATATATATTGTCTGAATCACTTCATTTCCACAGTGATGCGATTTTTGCTTTCCTTCGGGAACTGACTCTGCTCTATAGGATTTAATACTTGCATTCCCGTTTCATGCGTTATGTTTAAGGAAGTTGCGCCCTGTAGTTGGTTTTCTGGACTCGGTAATCGCCTCTTTTTTTTGTGCGCAGTGGTGGCTTCTGTACACTCACTCAAAAAAAAATATATATTATTATTATTATTATTATTATTTTTATTATTATTATTATTATTATTATTATTATTATTATTATTATTATTTATTATTACCGTTATAATAATTATCACGTACCCCACCTTGGAGGGGTGGGGGGCTCAGATACCTTTCCGAATGGTCTGCGAAGTGGTTGTACGTTTTTGTTTTTCGTTGATTTTTCCCCCTTTTTGTGGTTCCCTCCTTTCCATTTTATTTTTGTTTCTCATTAATTATTATTATTATTATTATTATCTATATTATTATTATTATTACTTATTATTTTATTATTATTATTATTATATTAATTATTATTATTGTATTGTTATTATTATTATTATATTTAATTTTTCCCGTTCCCC
>JABUQX010086780.1:0-2500 GCA_015478945.1 Trachelipus rathkii
GAAAAAAGGATTACAAAGATATACAGCACCAATAAAGTACAGAACTTTACAATACACCATACCAGAGAAATCTTTTAAAAGTAAAAAAAAAAACTACAGACGTCCATGTTGCATATACCATCAGATAACCTATAAGAAAAGACGTTCAGAAGCAGAAGATATTATAATCTATGAGGTAATTATATTTCCGCATCGTTTAATTTATGATAACAAAGCATTTAATCTGTTAAATACAAATTTCTCTCGTTATTTGAAACAATGTCGATAACTGAAGAACAAATGAAGACTATGATAGAAAAGGCAGTAGAGAAAAGAGAGACTCAAATAAGAGCAGAATACAGGAATATTATCCCGAAATTTGGTGGAAGAAAGGAGGAGAAGGTAGAAGACTATCTTTTTCAGTTAGAAATATGGATGGAGACAACATCGGGTAACAAGAAGAATAAAAATGCTATGATTATTAGTGGATTGTCGGGAGAGGCTCTTGAGACGATTAAGAGTATTCCAAAGGATGTGATACTGGGTGATGAGGGATATGATGCCATAGTGGAAGAATTAAAGAAAAGATATGTAAGAGATCAGTCCTTGGAAGAATATGTAAAAATAACAGATTTTGACAATATAAGAGAGGAAGAGGAGTATAGAGAGTATGTCAGCAGATTTGATAGGATGATGAAAAAATGTGAAAGAATTGAAAATGTGCAAATGAATAAAAAATACATTGCCTTTAAAATGATAGATAGGTCAAGAATGAAGGACATGGAAAGAAAAATGGTCTTGTCATCCATAAGAGAATCAAAGGACCCTTATGAAGATACAAAAAAATCTATAATGAATATTATGTCTTCTGGAGTAACTAAAGAAGGAAGAAGGAACGAAAGACAATGGATGAGTGCAGAAAATAATTTTGCTACTGCAAATAAGAAGAAGGAATGTTGTGAGATATGCCGATACAACAACCATAGGACTAACAAATGTTGGTGGAATGAAAAAATAAAAATAGATGCTATAAATGCATGAAAGAAGGACACTGGGCAAGAGATTGTAGGGAAGATAAAGGAGTGAATAGTAGAGTGTATTTGCAGAACACAGTGCAAGAGAATAAAAATATGAGAGAGGAAATGTTAGCCATTTTAGATACCGGCAGCAATGCAACAGTAGTAGGGGAGATATGACTAGCAACAATACTAGCAGGCATGGATATGGAAGATTTGAAATACATCAATAAAAGCCAAAAGAAAAAGGAAGGAGAGATAACCTTTGGACAAACAGACTACCAGATAATAAAAGAAATAGAAATTCCATGCTGCATAAAACAAAAAAGATTTTCAATACAAGTAACCGTAATTGAAGGAAATATACCCCTATTATTAGGAAGAAGGACAATGGAACGGATGAAAATGATACACGATGTGTATAATAAAACTATAGATATATTGGATATGAAAGTAAAAAATGTGAGATCAATAGAGAGTGAAACAGGACATGTCTGCATATCCCTGGGTAAGTTAAGAAGATACTGCTGGTTGAACGAAGAAAGAGATGAATGGATAAAAAATAAAAGTAATGATAGAATCCATAAAATTGGTAAACTACACCTTCAATTTGCCCATTGCAGTGCAGAAAAGTTAACAAAATTAATAAAAGATGCGTACGGTGGACGGATAAAAAAAGAAGATTGGAGAGAAGTAGAGGAGGAAATAAACAACGTAAACAAAAACTGTAATACATGTAAGAGATATAAAAGAACTCCATCTAGACCTGTAGTGGGTTTGAACATGGCAAAAAAATTCAATGACATGTTGCAGATGGATGTGGGTGAAATAGATGGAGAAAAATTCCTTATTATGATAGATACAGCTACAAGGTATACACAGGGTTGTTGGTTGAAAAGTAAGAATGCTGTAGAAATTATTGAGCAATTGATTACTAAATGGATTAAATACTTTGGAACACCCAACAACATATTAACTGATGCGGGTAAAGAATTCCAAAATGAGAAAATGGAAACATTTACAACCAAATTCAACATCGCTCTTAAGTCAACTTCAGCTGAAAGCCCTTGGAGTAACGGACTATGTGAGAAGGCAGTGGGAATAGTGAAAGAATCTATGTTAAAATTAAAAAATGAAGGATACAACAAACAAGGGTGTATGGACTGGGCAATATATGCCAAGAATAACCTTAGTACTCATTTGGGTTTTTCACCAAACCAATTGGTACTTGGTCAGAATACAAGGATACCAAATGTGGTAGACTGTGATGATTTGAATAATGGCAGAGGAAAACGAGGAAGATGAAATGATGAAGAATTTAATAACCAACATACACTCTGCCAGAAGAATACACATAGAAAATGAAAGCTCGGAAAAAATAAAAAGAGCGTTAAGAAGTAACATAGTGGAGCATAACCTGGAAAATATAAGAATAGGTGAAGAAGTACTGTACAAGAGAAACAATGATAAGGAATGGAGAGGGCCGGCTCAAATAATAGGAATAG
>JABUQX010086780.1:7500-22500 GCA_015478945.1 Trachelipus rathkii
TTTCTTCTTTTTCCTTTATTTTTGGGTCCTGGGGTGAGTTTGACCAGCAAAAATGGCTTTTAAAAGCAAAAATGGATTTAATATATATTCACCAACTTAAATTATTTTTAAATTTATATAATAATATAATTTTTTTTATTTTTTTTTTTTTTTTTTTTTTTTTTTTTTTTTTGACCCCCCAGTCAAAGTCACCCCAACTGGGGGGGGTGACTTTGACCACCCTATTTTAGCTAAAAACAGAAAAACCACTAAAAGCAGAACCTTCAAATTTTAGGTAAGTAAAGTATAACCTTAAACTAAAAATATGTATATGTGATATTATTTATAAAAATTATTTAATTATTGACAAGCACTTAAAGTCAAAAACCGGTCAAAGTAACCCCTCTTAGTGGTATATAATATTAATATATATATATATAATATAAATATATTATATATATATATATATATATATATAATAATATATATTATATAATATATATATATATATAATACCGTATATATATACGCACACATGTATATAAATATGCAGTACTCTTTAAAAACACTATTATTTTAAAGCAATATATATAAATATAGACATATATACGCCCAAATATATATGTAAAACTACACTATGCTTTTCTCTATAAAATATTACAACTACAATTATATATATCAACGAATATATATATATATATATATATATATATATATATATATATATATATATATATATTATATATATATATATATATATATATATATATATATATATATATATATATATATATATATATATATTATATAATATATATATATAAAAAATAAAAATATTAACACAAAAAATATAGAGGAAAATTGTTTTTAAGGACCAAGACTTTATATTTATATCAAAATAATTTCAAAATTAAAATGTTGCAAAAAATGTCTGTATGTTCGTGTGCTCTGAACAGCTGATCGAAAATTACCATTTCATAATTCAATTTCTCATTGAAGATGAAAGATTTAATTATGAAACCTTTATATATTTATAACAGACATTAAATAAAGAATATTTTTATCAAGAAATATATTTAAACTTCTTTTAATTTAATAATAAATAGTAAATTATTAAAAGATTTGTAATAAATGTTTCTATCTATAAACACATTACCTTTACTTCATAATATAGTCAGGTGTGAGTACGAAGTCGTCTGCTGTGTATATTATCCGTCCACAGAAACACATGGGAACAATTCCGACACAAGAAATGAGAGATGCTATTTATCACTCGATAAATATTTTCTAGGTTAGGCTAATATTGACACAAAATATATAAATTGAAAAAGAATTATTTAAATTACCACAGAAGATCACAATAATACATTTAAATGAAATATTTACATAAGAAACACTTCATAGATACTCGCTTAGACGAACGAGATAGCATTACTAAACAAAGCAATATGCAATAGCAACGATTTTCAATATCAGGATCACCAACTTAACACATCTTAGACCAAGAGCAAAAATGAGAGAGAAGGCCGAAAAAATGATATGTCAAAGGTTTTATATGCAGCTAGGTATTCTCGTATACGTCTTTATCCAATGGCGAAATAGTTGAAATAGAAAGTAGAAATATGTATACAGGTTTCACCTGAATTCACAAGAAAAGTATGTAGACATCAACAGGTGAATAGGCGGAGTTACCACCTTAACAAAATTAGAAAGACTTACAATATAATACACAATCTCAAGGAGAACAGAAGGAAAAAGTTGTTTTGTTGAGATTTTGGACTTCCTCATCTATGCAAAATAAAATCGCTTTTATTATTTTAAAATATATATACAACTTTAACAATAAATATATATATATATATATATATATATATATATATATATATATATATATATATATATATATATATATATATATATATATATATATATATATATATATATATACTTACTATCTACGCTATTTTCATAGTAAATAAATTGTATTACACCAAATAATAATAATAATAATAATAATAATAATAATAATAATAATAATAATAATAATAATAATAATAATAATAATAATAATAATAAAACAGTTAAATTGTCAATAGAATTGAGAACGTAATTTTATCTTACAAGTGAAGCTTTCAGATAAAATAGGTTCCTGCATCTTTTAACAATTTACACATACCTTTTTAATAAATATAATATATATATATTATATATATATATATATATAAATATATATTATATATATATATATTATTATATAATATATTATATATATATATATATAATTATATATATAATATATATAATATATATATATATATTATATATATATTAGTTCGAGTGGGCGGCGCGATTTACATGCTATAAAATAGGAGGGTGGAAAATACATACAGGGGAAAATGACTTCTTGAAAACAAATTTATACTATATGTACTATCTTAGACAAAAATAATGCACCTAGAACTTGGGTTCTAATATTCAGAGTGACTTGGGTTTATATTTATCTCCAACAAACCACGCCTATTTTAGCAGAGTGTTATAAATTGCAATAGTATGTGAAAAATGAGAAATATTTTGGAGAGTTTGTTTACACACGGCATCATACACACGCATTATATATATATATATTATATATATATATATATATATATATACTATATATATATATATATATATATATATATATATATATATATATATTATATATATATATATATATATATATATATATTATTACCGATATATATATATATATAATTATATATATATATAAAAAATAGTTAAATACTGCTTACTACTTCTAGTAGTTAAAATTTTACTACTAATTTCTCTAAGTGTATATATATATATTACATCTTATTACTTCGTGTAGGAGGTATATCTACGGCAGGATGCACCAACTGTACCCCACCCCCACCCCTGAGTGCTATTCATATTACATTAACAATATGTTACGAAATACTAATATGACAGTTATTTCCACTGTTAAACATATCCCACTCATTACAGTAAATGCATAGTTATAAATACTATTCTCCTAATGACATCATGCAGTCATGTAATCATCAACTTTTATCATGATAAGGAGAAGGAAAGACCCAATCACATACTAAGTTTTATGTTGTTGAGCTGCTACCACGCATGCTCATTTTAAAATATAAATTGTGTTGCACCTGTCCTGCCGCTACACTTACATTTACAAATTGTAACGGATAATGAAAAGCAAACAATGTCAATTTAAATATATATATATATATTATATATATATATATTAATATATATAATATATATATATATATATATATATATATATATTATATATATATATATATATATATATATATATTATATATAGTATATATATATATAATCAGGGCCATGTGCCGTGACTTGTCTCTCAGGATATGCAGGCTTACTTTTAATATATATGTAAAGGAGTTGGTTGAGCCATCCCCTTTTTCATCATTGAATTGAAGTGAAGTTTTTGTTTAGTATCAAATACTAAAAATAACCAATAAAAACTGTTGGTTTTCTTTAAATATAGCAGCATTATGACTAAGAAGAAGGAATCTGCTGTAGAGATGATGTTAATTATTTCATATTTATTTTATCCTGTAATTATTTCAAACCTTGACCCTTATGCAAATAATTACAATGTTCTTAATCTTTTTTAGTTATTGTTTCTTAATATATAATTTGTTACAAATATATGAACTATCCTAAAGTAAAGTACCAGGATAGATAGTTCATACATTCGATGTCATACACCTCACTTTTGATGGTCACTCCCTCATTCTACTAATTCTGAAGAACTTCCCATTCCATTCTTAGCAGTTATAGAAATTCCATTTTCTACCTGCAAGGTTAGTACTTGTCATTATTACCAAACCTTTATTATTATTAAGAACAATGAAAAATGATAATGATTCATGAAACATGAAATGATTAGAATATTAATTAAAATGAAAAATGCTCAATACTAAATACAAATTCATTTAACAGTATTGACTGGAAGTCTTCATTGAAGTCCTTCACATCCTATTGAAAACCAAAGAAAATCAAAAAAAAAACAAGATTGTGATTTCACACAGCTCGGGGTAAGTAAATGAACTTTCCTTTTGTCAACTAAATTTAAGACCATGATGAAATTACAATTGATATGAAAACAAAGAAAGAATGGAATATTAATTCATTTAACTTTGTTAGGTTTTTGTTGCGGATTATCTACTTTTTATTTCTGGATCTAAAATCCGAACTCAGAAAACTCGGATTATCAACTTTTAGGTTTTGGTTTGATTATCTACTCTACTTTATAATTATTGGGTTTATATTCCGAACTCAGAAAACTCGGATTATCTACTCAGCTTTATTTACTTGAACTATATCTCACCTATGATTATAGTGTCTCGACTGATGCTATAGAGAAAAGTTTCAGTTAAGTGAACATAACAATCTGCAATTAACATCATTAACAAAGACTTTAAATGATAGTTAATCTTCTAGTGTTCCTAAAACTACTTTACTAAAACTATTATTAATATAAGGTACTGTATGACTCCCAGCATGGTTTCAGAAAGGGTAGATCATGTCAGACAAACCTTTTAGAATTTATGGAATACATTACTGACTGCATTGACCGAGGAGATCCAGTTGATATTGTATATTTAGACTTTAGTAAAGCTTTTGAAAAGGTTCCCCACATAAGACTGATGAAAAAGTTATTGCAATGTGGTATAGGTGGAGTGGTACATGGTTGGATTAAAGAGTGGTTGCGAAATAGAAAAGTGTGTACAACTAAATGGCAATAAATCATCATGGGAAATAGTGAAGAGTGGTGTCCCACAGGTTTCAATGCTGGGGCCACTATTGTCCTCTATATATATAAATGATTTAGAACCAGGGACTTAAATGCAGGTTTCTAAGTTTGCAGATGATACTAAAGTTGGCCACCTCAGTAGGTATAGTGTGAGGATGCATAAAATTCAAATTGGTCTTGAAACTTCGGGTGGGCCAGATAATGGCAAATGAATTTTTAAAGTAAAAATTGTAAGGTTCTCACCTAGGTCCACTTCAATAAAAGTTAACTACGATATGAAATGGGGTTGGCTTGAGTCTGTGGCAAGAAAAAATTTAGGTGTGATTATAAGCAATAATTTGAAGGCCGCTAATCAGTTTGGAAGTAGAAATAAAGCTAAATAAGATGTTCGGCATAATAAATCGCAATGTTGTTTACAAGGAAGTATTAAGTAATAATGTTAAACTGTATAATAGCTATGTTAGGCCAGTAATAGAGTTTGTGCACAAGTTTGGGCCCCTATTTAAAGAAGACTGTAGATATGCTAGAAGAGTGCAACGTAGTAGAGGCAACAAGGTGATTTCTGTTTTGAGGTAAGAGCTATTGAGGAGAGGCTGAAAGAGTTAGAAATTTTCTGTAGAAAGCGATTTCTCAGAGGGACATGATACAAGTCTAACAAAATATTTACATCTTCTGATAATACAGAGAGACCAATAAATTTTTCATAGTGAAAATGGACAGGTGACCAGGGGGCATAATAAGAAATTAAAAAAGAAAGCATGCATCTAATAGGGTTGTTTAAATTTTGGAATGGTCTGCCAGAGGAGTTGTTGAGTGGACTCGATTGCCAAACATTTTTAGAAAAGGGTTTAGATTTGTTTAATGGATGGGTGCGGGTATCATATAAATAATTGACCGAAGCCAAATTGGCGGTTTTTTAGTTATAGTAGTATTAATGTTAGATGGCAGTGTGACCATAACTTAGTTATTAATGCATGTGGATGGTTTGGGTATCTATAATTTATATATATCATTAGTTTTGACTAAGCCAAATTGCGTGGATTGGTAGTTACAACCAATTGACAAGCCCTTAGGGTGCTTTGTGATTTCTATGAGCATGTTTGGTTAGTGCGGTTGACTGGGACAGTCTCGATAGGCCATGTGGCTCTTACTGTCTCTATGTATTCTTAATGTCTTAATGTCTTAAAATAAAGCACATAAAAGAAACATAGTAAACTAAATCACATAAGAAGTTCCATCTAACTGACAATATCCCCTTATTTGTAACTACCAAATTTGTCGAAAGATTATTGAAATTTAAAAATCTGTAAAATAAATTTGTATAAAATTAATAATAGATCATTAAATGAAAGTTGTGTAATTTTCTGATTCCTCCCCATCGGATTGCCAAAAAAGTAATCCGGTCTTAATATTTTCTTTCCGACTTCACGGATACGAAAATATTTCCCTATTCACTATTGTATATATTCATTTTCATCTCATCTCTTAAAGTTAAAAATAAAACTATAAAGCTATCCTCTCTTATTTCAATCCCCAAAAGAAGTATTAAGTATTCGTCCAAATTAAAGAATTATCAAATAGTGCCCCACTCACTTTCCCCTCTGACGTGGCGTAAGACAGTTCAACTCAAGTCTCCACGGACAAGTTGGAATCCTCCTAGGCACATTAGCCTAATTGCCCTTGTGAGATGAGTTTTTGAAGTTCGTTGGGATAACAAGAAGAAGGAGACACCTTTTGTTCTGTTCTCCATAATTCCCAGAGAAAAGCATATCTGTTACCAGTCCTCAAGGTACGGAATACTTTAGTTTGTTATCTCCTTTTACAACTATTTGTTTATCTAATTGTTACTTAATTGTCTTATCTATGACATTTTACCATAATCCACGGAGTGTGGAGTGAATAATTGGAACCTATTCGTTGAATTTCTTTATATCAGCTACTCGACGAATCATTGTTGAAGATTCATGACCCAAATTGAGGTCGAGCTTACTGCTTCATATTCCTCTCATTCCACGCTCCGTTACATAAATAGTATTTTTGGCGCCCGAACAGGGACTTGAGTGTCTCTACTTGCGTCGCGCCTGTGTGAGTGGCTCACACATTCATCATCCTTTGTTGTTGTTCAGTTCTGTCTGATCATATCTTTCGTGTTTCTATTACATCTGTCATCCAGTATGGCAGGTAAAGACGATTCAAAAACCCAAAGTCTAGCTAGTTTCCTGAAATCACAGGAACAGTTGGAATTGGATTCTGCAAGAGATGCCAAAGTTGCAGACCCTAACACGGAAAAAGACATGAAAGCCACAGACCTTACAAAAGGTGATACTGTTGAGACAGGTATACCTAGTAATGTCGTACCTGTTTCTCCACCCCATTCTCCTCATTCAGATCATCTAGAGAATCTGAATGCAACCGATGATGACTCTTCTGACGAAATGTCTATGGACGAAATTAATACCTTAGTAACAAAATTAACTAAGAAGAAAGATAAAATGAAAAGTAAAATGACTAAACCTAAAGTAGGAGTTAAAAATCCTAAACCCGGAAATGGTAAATTAATGAGGGATTTGATGGCTGATGACCCATCACATCTTCCTCATCTGACACCTAATCCAAATTCCCTTACCCAAGGACGGAAAAAGTCTATACCCACTCTTTTTGAGCCACAAAAAGAATCAGATCATAATGATGCTTCCAAGCCATATCCAAAGGAATCGTCATTCACTGCAGCTTCTATTCTAGGCTGCATAGATCCTCAAATGAACGGGACGGAAGTATGTATAGAGGTCCCCATATGAAAAAAAAATAGATAAGATCGAAGAAGCGATTCTTCTACTAACACAACTCCTGAAGAATTCGCAAAAGTTAAAAGTAGTGGACCCAGGTCGGTACAAATACGAGACCGAACAAGATCTTCTCATATACCTGGTGGACTTTGAAGATTATTGTTCACTCCACTACCCCAGAGCCTATCACCAATGGTTGCGGCTACTAGGTCGGCAACTGGAGGGGAATTTCCTTCAGTTGTATCGATTGTTAGTCAAGGACGACCGTGATTACTTCTCTGTTCGCGATGCTCTGGTAAGTTGGTACCACCGCGAAGAGAAAAGAAAAGACGAATATCGCCTCCAGGCATATCACGCTGCGAGACGACACAAAGGCGAATCCATCCGGATGTTTGCCCTGCGCCTTGAACGTTTGGCCAGGAGAGCATACAAAGGACTGGATATGCGGGAACATGAATCCCTGCGTACCGCTTTTATTTGCAGTCTTCCTCCTTACATAGAACAAAATGTAAGAATATACATTAAAATGAAAGACGCAGATGGTGATCAACGTATCAAGTGGGAGAAACTGGTTTCCTACACTGATTCTCTCGAAACGGACAATACCGAGTTTCCAAATTCAATTGCCCAATCTCCGCATAATAAAGAAGTGGTAGAAACCAAGAAATCCACAAAACATCATGATGAGCTGAATGAGTCAACAGATTCAGTCATCCAGATCGACACCGTTTATCCAAACTGGACTGAGTCCCTACAAAAGAAAGACAAGCATAGTCCAGCTAACCATAAGAGGGAATTTTATCCCCCTTCAAAACCTAAAAATGGTAGTTCCAATAGAAAGCCATCCGGTGGTGCTTTCTACCTTGGTGACTATAATGGAGCTCGACAAAAGACTTACTATAATAATAGTAATCGAAATATCTAACTTGCCATTGTTGATCGCAGGACTTTATTATGCGATTACTGTGAGAAGGTTGGTCATATAATGCAGGATTGCTACAAATACTTAGGTATTTGTAGTTATTGCAAGGAAAAAGGGCATCAGAAATTTGAGTTCCGTTCCTATAAATCCCCTAATCTCTCTCCTAAGAATCTTCCAAGAGTTCAATGTCCCTTCTGTCAACAACCTCATCCTGGAATGAAGTGTCCTTATCGTACACCCCCAAGACAAGAAATTCGTAGTCAGGAGGGGAAATCTTCTAATAGCCCTAGGGAATACGTCAACAGTGCAGTGAAGAAAATATCTCTTAGGGATTCATCCCCCCATAATGAACCAATCACTAACTCTAGGGATAGTAACCGTCCCCGTTCTCCTCGTCAATTTTTAAATCCCTGTGAATACTGTCACCAGTCCCATTACGAGGGTCATTGTAAAGGTGTTGAGGAGGCACAACCAACCTCGTCGGTAAACTATTAGTCCCCACAGGAGTGAGTCATCCTGTGGACAAGGACCCAATTAACGACTCTGCAGGACTTGATAATGGGCAAAAAGAGATAAACATGGATGGACATCCCCATCTCTGTGTGCCAGCAGCCTCTGGGGAAAAAGAGAGCACGGTTGTCTCTGCAGGGAAACAAACTCCCCCCGTTATCATGCTGAAAAATAAAAACTATACTCCTGATGATTTCTATGATAATGTGGATCGGCTGGATAAGAGCGTGGTCATTCCCATTCACCATTGTCAACCCGACATCGACCCACTAGTAGTTTGTGTTACTATAGACAATTTGTCTACTCCCCTTGACTGTTTAGTCGATAGCGGTGCAGGAGTAAATTTAGTGAGCTCTGAAGTGGTTGCTTTGTTGGGAGACCAGAAGGAAATTTTACCATCAGAGAAAGAGGGCGTTAAAGCCATTTGTGGATTTGGAAATAATGGGCGGCGAATTCCTATCGTTCACTTTGTAAAATTGGAAATAAATTTTCAAAAGGGGTTTCCGAACCCAGCCATCTGCATTCTTCATCGTACCCCATAAATATATGGAAAAACACCCATTAATACTGTCGGTTGGAACTGGTACACATAACTGGGAACCTAAGTGGAAATAGGAAACAGTTTATCGTGGTGGCGGATGGCATAACAACCACCAGAGTGAATGATCACTCCGGACCGATCCAATGTGTATCGATAAAGAAGATACAGGTGTTTAATACCAATATTAATGATCTAGACGTTTTAGCTGACCAAAAAAATTATCGCCATTGCCGGCTTATAGCGAGAGGGCTAAAGAAATATAACACAGGATTTCAATGGCAACAGATTTCTCAACCGTTTAAGAAATATCAATCCCAAATATTACTAGAGGACGATATTTTATACTTTAAAACTAAATCGGATACCTTATTGTATATAATATCCTTGGATTTACTAATACATATAGCCCTTAGTTTACATGTGTCATGCGCACATATAGGACGAAACAAACTCTTACAATTGATATACAAGCAGTTTTGGAATCCTCGTGTAAATCAGGTGATATCGGACATAGTCCGGTGTTGTCCTGTATGTCAAACACAAAAGACCTTCTCATCGAATGTAACACCTCCGATGCTGAAGATCTTGGCTGACTATCCCTTTGACTTGTGCGCCATTGATCTGTTGCAATTCCCGAAAACTTATAAGGGAAATAAATATTGTTTGGTCCTTATCGACCATTATTCCAAATGGGTAGCAGTATCCCCAATTCCTGACAAGTCTAGTTCGACCGTTTCTCGAAGACTCGAACATCAGATCCTGTCCTTTCTCCCAAAAAGTCCAAATCGTATCCTTACCGATAATGGGACGGAATTTACCTCCCAAATATTTCAACAATTGATGCAGAAACACAACATCAAACATGTTCGAATCTCTCCGCTTCATCCTGCTAGTAATGGCGTGTGTGAACGTTTTATTCGAAGCCTGATTCAGATATTGAAGTGTCTGGTATTGGAAGAACCTGCTAACTGGGATGAACATTTGTCCACCTCAATACTAATATATAATAAATCAACTCACAGCGCTTTGAATATGTCCCCTTCGGATTTTTTGCTGCAAAAGGCCCACTCCCCAGTTCATACGTTCCCTCAGTACTGGAAGGAGGGCAGTACAAATTTCAAACCCTTTAAAATAGGCCAAAGAGTAGCCAAGAAAGTTATACGAACTGGGCCGAGCACTGCTATGAAATTCCAGAGTAAGTGGGAAGGTCCTTTTGTGGTTGAGGAAGCGAATCCCAATAGAGTTACATATACCATAAAACGGAGTAATAACCCTTTGGGTAGGTCTCAAAAGGTTCACTTCTCTCATCTTAGAGAGTGGATCGATATCCCGGTCTACTTGCGTAAATACCTTGCTCGGAACAAGGAAATTAGTGAAGTTTTTTTCTCCTCTGAGAACTCTGAAGAGGATGAATTGGCAAACCAGGATGACTGGTCTCATGACTCGGATAATGAGTCAGATACCAGCCACCAACTGGATAATTCAATTGAGTCTATCACCTTCGAATCTCTGTTTGATGATGGTTCTGACTCTGATGGTCAGGAAGCGGATTTTGAGGGATTTTTCCATTTTAATCCCATATCTGTAACAGATTTTAACGAATTGCCGGATCTATCGGAGGAAATAAGTTATATACAGCCCAACCAGGCAGAACAAGTGGATCATCCAAAAACAACTGAGACGGATGATTCCGATAATGAAAACCATGGTGAATTGCCCTCAGAAAACGTTCTCACTCATATTCTAAAAATTAGATTCTCTCTCCCTCCTACTGAAATTCTCATTTCTCCTAATAACTCTTTTAGTAGTTTATCCTCGACATCAGTTTCTGCTGAAATAGCAGAGGTGGTTGTGACTGCCCCTGTAAATACTACGGAACCTCACATTGAGCTAACTGAAATGTTGGACGAAGCTCTCCAAACCCCTGTCATGGATTATTATGATTTGTATAATCGTGAGTACCCATCACGGTTCTTGTTTCCCCCTGTTGTTCAATCCTTTGAATTGGCAGACTCAGAGAATGTTTCCCCTGGGTCACCTGATAATCCAAGTGATGTTCAATATAATGTTGACTCACCTATGAATAAATTCCCTTTAACCTTTAACGATAGTTCTTCGGAGTCACAAAAGATTGATTTCCCTGGATTCTTTCCATCAAGAATGATTGCCTGTTCTGGAATGCCTCCACCTTATCGGGCATCATCCCCATTGTTCTCCACTGTAGGTTCACCTACCCATAGTCTTGAGGATGAGGATGAGGAAGAGGGTGGACCCATTGATGAGATATTGATGGATCATAATGAAATAAATCAGGATATCGTTGTAGGACTAACGAGTCCTCCACATACAAGGAGCAGAGGTCCCGCACGAGAATTACCGTATGTAATATCAACTCCCCTTGAATATGTTCGTCAGAGAAGACGACATAGTTCCTGAGGTTACTTTTACCCTAACCCTTCCTAACCTTTCTTACCTTATTTTCTTCTTTTCTCTGTTGTTCTATCCCTCCGTCCGAAAATAACACAACTTTGAAAAGTAAAGAAATAATTAGTTAAAAAATTCCCTTGGTTTGAAAAAAAAATATATATATATATAAAATATGATAAAAACTATATTTAAATTTATTTGGTGCTTCTTATTTCAAATACTAAAATGGAAATAGCCTTAAAAAATTTTGAAAGATATTTAACTGCTGTGATTATATATTTATGAATGTGCATTAAAAAGGATTGTGGTTGCATAAAGTATTTTACTAAAATTAATGTGTTTTGACCTGAACCTAGCATGAGCAAGCACAAATATAGCATGAATTGCGTGTGCAAATGTGAATAGATTAAAAATTATGGTTAATGCAATTAAATGCTTAAATATGAGTTAAAATATATTGGAATTATTACTTTAAAATTATTATTTTATTCTTAGGTGTAACAATTTATTATTTTTATTTTTATTTTTTATTATTATATATTTTATTTCTTATGCTTATGTATATTTATGTGTTTTTGCTAATCGTTTTTTTTGTGCCTAGCAAACGTGTGTAGAAAGACCTAATCCTGTTGTCACGTCAGTTGTAAATAAATTCCCCATAAATTTTTAATTTGTATTCTTATATAAAAATAATTTTCGGAATTTTGGAAATTTACCCGTACAATGCCGTTTATGTTAGTTGTTGGAGCTTCGGCTGCGGCCATCTTTAGAAGTGAGAAGAAATTTCTCAGACAAAAATATGGCTTGTTTGTTCGAATTGATTTCAACCCTGGTAGACACATGTCAGCATGTCCAAATAGAATCCAAGAACTAATGGCTGCTGATGTGAAGTATGTAATTATTTGGTCATTGACAACATTGGCGTCGCGTTGCAAAGAATTGACGGATGAAAAAAATAAAGAAAAAACAATTACGTTGTTCGAACCCATAGATGATTTCAATGTTGAGAATGTCTCCACTATAATGGAAAATATAACCCAGGTTGCAAAGAAAATCAATCCTTTGGCTAAAGTCTATCTTGTTACTCCCCCTATTCAGGATTTTTATTCCTATAATCGTAAACGCCTTTGCAAAGATTGGGGAAACGCCTTCGCAGATCATTGCTTAAATCACCCAACTTTGTCCCCAGAAAAAATACGAGATCATGCAGTGGTTAGTGTCCAACGTTTTGAAGAATTGATCAATAACCAATATATGTGGACTGACAAGAACCTCATAATTGGTAATGATGTGCTTGATTTCCATCACAAAAGCGATAGACGTAAAACTGATGGTGTTTCAACCCCTCATCAGGATTATATGAATAAGAAGACTTCTATTATGAACTCTCCCCTTTTACCAGATGGTCTCCACCCAAATAAAATGTTTTTAGAAGCCTTCATGGAGAAAAATCGCCAGTCTTTTATAGTTGTAACTACTCAACGTAGTCCTTATGAAATCTCATCAAGGATCACGCCAAATAGAACACCTCGTCCATTTATGTTGATATGCAATTTGGACCCTACTGATAGGATACTTGCTGCTTGTATCCAACCCTCAACTTCCCAAAATCTTCCTTCAGAGGATATCTATCCCGGTGGAAATGGCGAATCAACGTCCCAAGAAAATTAAGATAGGGAAAACCTCCGTAATCATCCCTTATCTCTTGCTAATTATATGTTGCCTAGTATTAGTTATCAACAGCATGTGACTAACCTTACAGTTAACATACCAAATGAAGCTACCCCTTCACTTCCCCGTAATGTAGTTATGCAAGAAACTACTACTCCTACTTTGTCACAAATTCCCAGGAGTACTACTTTGGTAAATCCTCAAAGTAATGTCACTCCACTTGACCCACCGAGTATTGTGATCCTGCGCACCAGCCTTTGCTGGGCAATGAATTGCCTACAATGGGGTAATCTCACGCGAAGATAACAAGGCAAAATATATGCCAGACATGGAAGATTGAAATTGATCAAGAAATAGCTGAAATAGCTATGAGAAAAAATCTCTCGTCTATTTCTCATTAAATAAAAAATAACTTGTTTCGTTCATCGATAATCTAGTTTTCACAGTTTTTTAGCAAAAGTTTTTTGTTTTATCTTATGAGGAATATTGAAATTTTTGATGTTTTTTGGAAAACTAAATTACAGTAAATTAAATGAAAAGAAATGAAAAGAGATTTATTTGTTACCTACGCTGCCATATACTTCTCTGTCTGAGAATATATAAACTCCCACCATTTCTACAAGAAGCAAATGTTGGAATAAATGTGCGTGGGGGGCTTCAAACCGTCAGTGGGAAGAGTGGTAAAGGAGTTTGGTTGACCTTCCCTTTTTTCCATCAAATTGAATTGAAGTGAAGTTTTTGTTTAGTATCAAATACAAAAAAGAACAATAAAAAACTGTTGGTTTTCTTTAAATATAGCAGTATTATGACTAAGAAGAAGGAATCTGCTGTATAGATGATGTTAATTATTTCATATTTATTTTATCCTGTAATTATTTCAAACCTTGACCCTTATGCAAATAATTACAATGTTCTTAATCTTTTTTAGTTATTGTCTCTTAATATATAATTTGTTAAAAATATATGAACTATCCTAAAGTAAAGTAACAGGATAGATAGTTCATACATTCGATGTCATACACCTCACTTTTGATGGTTACTCCCTCATTCTACTAATTCTGAAGAACTTCCCATTCCATTCATAGCAGTTATAGAAATTCCATTTCTCTACCTGCAAGGTTAGTACCTGTCATTATTCAACAAACTCTTATTAATATTAAGAACAATGAAAAATGATAATGATTCATGAAACATGAAATGATTAGAATATTAATTAAAATGAAAAATGCTCAATACTAAATACAAATTCATTTAACAGTATTGACTGGAAGTCTTCATTGAAGTCCTTCACATCCTATTGAAAACCAAAGAAAATCAAAAAAAAAAAAGATTGTGACTGTTGCCCATTCAA
>JABUQX010086780.1:27500-29819 GCA_015478945.1 Trachelipus rathkii
AGTTTAAGTAAAATGTTTACCCACTTGAGTAAACTTGAAGGGAAATACTTGGCCTGTCCTCCAACATGGTTCCATAGTGAGAGAGTATTTACCATTGCTGGGCTAATATATGATGAAAGAGAAACAGACTCTCAGCAGAAAAGGTTCAGAAAAATTGGATGTTTCTCAAGCACAACCTCCTATATTTGAATTTCAGTACTAGTGCAAAAAGTATATAATCTAGTGTTGTGATAATATCTTCATTAAGGGCCGGAGGTTGGGGAAATAGGTTGGGTGGTGCATTTGAGTTGGGTCCTTTTCCGCCACCTGGTAATACATTATTATATCAATAGTTGTTGCTAAAACTCGAAATTATAATATATCATATATATAATAATTATAATATATATATTATATAATTATAATATATATATATAATATATATATATATATATATATCTATATATATAATATATAATATAATCCGCATACGGATTAATAAAAATATCAAATAAATTTTTCCGCAATCCCGCGGATAGCAAAAAAAGACATATCTGCTGGCATCATCTAACTATATTATATAATATATAATGTATAATATTATCATTATAATAAAAAATAAATATTTTTAAAATATATATATATATATATATATATATATATATATATATATATAGGGTGATTCATTTTGGAGGTTTGTTTTTAACGATGGAAATAAAACGCATATAGCATGAAGCTTATGGTGAAAAGTTTATTATGAGTCAAAAAGAAAAATGTATGTACATTTACTTTTAAAGTATTTCCTCAATTTAAATTGTTGGCCGCGACTAATGGGAATGGTTTATAATTGGTCTTCCTGATCATCAGCGTCAGAACCATCATCAAACAGAGATTTGGAGGTGATGGACTCAATTGAATTATCCAGTTGGTAGCTGGTATCTGACTCATTATCCGAGTCATGAGACCAGTCATCCTGGTTTGCCAATTCATCCTCTTCAGAGTTGTTCTCAGAGGAGAAAAAAACTTCACTAATTTCCTTGTTCCGAGCCAGGTATCTACGCAAGTAGACCGGGATATCGATCCACTCTCTAAGATGAGAGAAGTGAACCTTTTGAGACCTACCCAAAGGGTTATTACTCCGTTTTATAGTATATGTAACTCTATTGGGATTCGCTTCCTCAACTACAAAAGGACCTTCCCACTTACTCTGGAATTTCATAGCAGTGCTCGGCCCAGTTCGTATAACTTTCTTGGCTACTCTTTGGCCAATTTTAAAGGGTTTGAAATTTGCACTGCCCTCCTTCCAGTACTGAGGGAACGTATGAACTGGGGAGTGGGCCTTTTGCAGCAAAAAATCCGAAGGGGACATATTCAAAGCGCTGTGAGTTGTGTTATTATATATTAGTATTGAGGTGGACAAATGTTCATCCCAGTTAGCAGGTTCTTCCAATACCAACACTTCAATAATCTGAATCAGCTTCGAAAAAAAACGTTCACACACGCCATTACTAGCAGGATGAAGCGGAGAGATTCGAACATGTTTGATGTTGTGTTTCTGCATCAATTGTTGAAATATTTGGGAGGTAAATTCCGTCCCATTATCGGTAAGGATACGATTTGGACTTTTTGGGAGAAAGGACAGGATCTGATGTTCGAGTCTTCGAGAAACGGTCGAACTAGACTTGTCAGGAATGGGGGATACTGCTACCCATTTGGAATAATGGTCGATAAGGACCAAACAATATTTATTTCCCTTATAAGTTTTCGGGAATTGCAACAGATCAATGGCGCACAAGTCAAAGGGATAGTCAGCCAAGATCTTCAGCATCGAAGGTGTTATATTCGATGAGAAGGTCTTTTGTGTTTGACATACAGGACAACACCGGACTATGTCCGATATCACCTGATTTACACGAGGATTCCAAAACTGCTTGTATATCAATTGTAAGAGTTTGTTTCGTCCTATATGTGCGCATGACACATGTAAACTAAGGGCTATATGTATTAGTAAATCCAAGGATATTATATACAATAAGGTATCCGATTTAGTTTTAAAGTATAAAATATCGTCCTCTAGTAATATTTGGGATTGATATTTCTTAAACGGTTGAGAAATCTGTTGCCATTGAAATCCTGTGTTATATTTCTTTAGCCCTCTCGCTATAAGCCGGCAATGGCGATAATTTTTTTGGTCAGCTAAAACGTCTAGATCATTAATATTGGTATTAAACACCTGTATCTTCTTTATCGATACACATTGGATCGGTCCGGAGTGATCATTCACTCTGGTGGTTGTTATGCCATCCGCCACCATGATAAACTGTTTCCTATTTCCACTTA
>JABUQX010086782.1:0-10000 GCA_015478945.1 Trachelipus rathkii
GATGGATAAAATAATTAGAGGTATTAATATCTATACATTAATCATATATTTTTCATCAAGACATCTTTTTAGATGGTTATACTAGAATTAACATTTAAATAATCACATTTAAATAATTTTTTATTTCATAATACATATGACTTTTCCGTGTTCCATGTTCTACTACTTTTCTTAATTACTACATTGTTATTTTTATAATGATAATTTTACCTTGTACAATATAAAATAAGGATAATACTTTAAACATACCTCTATGGTCATTAATTTGATATCTTACATAAAACTTTGTCTTCGCCTCAGCTGCGAAAGTTTCAGTCAATTAAAATATAAAAATCTCTGTAAAAATTTAAATGCAAACACACCGGCATAATATAATTATATAACATATAACTATATCGGTAGGTATGTAATATATATATATAGTTATATATAGGATATATATATATATATATTATATATATATATATATATATATATATATATATATATATATATATATATATATAGAGAGAGAGAGAGAGAGAGAGAGAGAGAGGAGTGAGTGGTGGGTTAATTAGAATTCTTACCACAAATTAAATAGTTTCCGGCCAGGTAACCTGGATCAAGCACAACAGGAATATTTGATATATATATATATATATATATATATATGTATATATATATATATATATATATATATATATATATATATATATATATATATATGTATATATATATATATATATATATTCTATATATATATATATATATATATATATATATATATATATATATATATATATATATATATATATATATATATATATATATATATATATATATATATATATATATATATATATATATATATATAAATAGGCAATATATATAAATATATATATATATATATATATATAAATATATATATATATATATATATATATATATATATATATATATATATATATATATATATATATATATATATATATATATATATATATATATAGAGAAAGAAGGTTTTATAGACCATCTTATATCACAATCAGTCACAAGCAGTCTTCACAGTTTACACAGCTCGAAGTAACTGAAAGGGGCGCTTCTCGTACTCCCCCTTTGCAAGAGGCGGTTTCCGCTATTGCAAGCGTACAAGGCTGAACCTGAAATAAGCGACTTGTTCTATCGATTTGATTTCAAATAAAACGTTTATGAGCGTTATTTTGAATCTAATTAAAATGATGGAATCTAATTAAAAGGATGGAATACATTTTCGAATTAAAGGTACTATGACGTACCACAAAGGTCCCCTCCCTGGGAGAATCTTTACTTAAGGATTGATTTTTTCAATTAGAATAAGTCGCGTGATTTTCAGAGGAAGTAATAGCTCGAGTGTTAGGAAGAGGCATAGGAGGTCTCGGAAGTAGAGACAATCGTTGGACAGGAGTTGGGGAGCTGGGCCGAGATCTTATCTGAACCAGGTTATTTAAAGGAGCATCTTCAGGTGCCAGTTGGATTCGTACATTAGATGTTGGAATGGCCTGAAGTGGGATGCTTTCAGTTTGCGTTGGTACCTTTGGCATGCACATATTGCAAAGGAATACTCTTTTGGTCCAAACGAAATACACAATGACAAGAACTATAATGAAAAAGATCGTGCCAGAAGTTCCTCCTCCAATATATGGAATGAATTTGATTTGGGGGAAATACGGTGTGAAAGGGTGCATTGATTGGTTTAATTGATCCAGTCTTTGATTCCAGTGAATTTCTTTTAAGGTTTGAAACTTGGGAAACAAGACAGCAGAAATGTTAGGTAAAGCAACGTGAGATAAGAAGTTGAATAAAACGTGATCAGAGTAAGAAATTAAGGAAGAAAGGGTAATGTTCTTCTCTAAGTGAATAGGATTCTTAAACTGAACTTAGAAGAGATGAAAGCACATCCGTGAGGAATAGTAAAGACATAGTCATAGACATGCTGGATAGAATTGGGTTTCTCACATGCGATTGAAGCCCTAGTTTTTTCTGAAAAAGAAATAAGGGTGAAGTGTCCTAAAGCAACGGTATAAGGTTCTATGGACTTATATTCTGCAATAGGGCAGTGTGAAAAGTCATTGGTGAAATTCAAGATTAAAGATAGTAAACAAGACTGATCGTCAATGGAAGCAAACACTTGGGACTGGGGACAAACGGCTAGTTGGCCTACATGTCGACAGAGATCGTGTGCCGATTCCTTAAGATAAGTGTATCTCCGATTCCCATAATTCACGAAGAAATAGTTATTGGGGTCGTTGTACATAACTCGAACTAAAGATTGATTTAAAGGAAGATGAGTAGGAAAAGGTATAAGTTTATACGAGATGAAATTTTCTACTGAGATAAAAGGAATTAAAGTGATTAGTTCATAAGGGCTAGCTGCAGATTGGATAGTCCAAGAATAAGTTAAGAAAGTTTGGTAAGTTTTTGTTTCTAGAGGAATGACTGTGTGTAGTTTAGTTTCTTTGTTCATTTCTAGTACAAAAGGTAATAGGAAGATGGGAGAAAAAAGTTGCGAGTTTGTTATTTTGTTTTTGGCAAGTTGGAGTGAATTTATCACCAATTGGTGGATTTGATGTATGTTATATACTGTTTGTTCAATTAGATTTATTAACGCCCTGATGCTTCCCATTTGGTTTATTATATTGTGCGTAGCACTTAGACTATTTTGAAATTCTATTAATTTTTGTAAGCTATCCCTAATTTATTAAAGTACGAGTATTCGTTTTCAACTGTTCCTTTAGTTCAGTAATCAATAAATTTGAAGTAGAGGCATAATTACCTAAGATGTTGATCTTCTTTCGAAGTAGTTTCACCTGTTTGTCTGTCGCCGTACCAAAAAGAATGTTGAGGACGTCTCCTCCGAACTCGAAAGCGGCTCGTTTCCTTTTTGATCGTGCTGAGATCCAAGGCACTTACTTAGTTCAGTTTCTGGGCTAACACTTTTACTCGAATGGTCATCAGCTTGAATTCCCATTGGTGAGCCCTTTGATGTGTTGACACGTTTAGAAACATGGTTTCGAACGATGGTAAAAATGATTCTTTAACGTTGTTTACCAGTTTAGTCGTCTTGATGATTGTTTCTTTAATGTCTGGAGAGGACATTCTAAGGAGATAACTAGATTGAGGTACCCTTCTATGAAGTTAACTTCTCCAGTACGATACAGAACTAAACCAGGTAGAATCTTTGTTTCTTCTTTTTCATTTATGAGGTTGCTTTGGCATGTTGATAAGATGAGGAGCAACAAAGCTTGTATTCCAAAATTCATTTCTGAAATATTTATACTTTATACTTTTCTTTGTTGTGATGAAATTAAAAGGTCGCCTAATTATGTTTAATAACATTGTTAAAATTAATTGGTTAGTTAAAGCGTTCGCGTTTTATTAACTAAACTAAATGGTTTCTTAACTATAATCGAGTTAGTTGAATTAATATCTAAATGTAAGAGTTTTAAACTCAACGTTATATACTATTTAATACTTAGTTGTTTACTTACTAGTTAATTTTTTATTAGTTGCTTACTTACTAATTTAGTTTTCTATTACTTACTTACTTACTTGTTACTTATTTTTTTTGTTTTCTTAATAGAAAAGTTTTTTGGGTTTTCTATTTTATATTTATTTTTTGTATTAAAAATTGCTGTCCCCCCCCTTATTCTGAGAGTGAAACATATTTTTAAAAGGTTTCTTTTTATAAAAATGAGTAAAACTATAACTGATCAGACTATATCTATGGAATTAATCTAGTCTAAGATCTATCGAAACTACATCTAAATTCTAAGATTAGATTTCTTATGAATATGTATTAATCCCGACTAATTTTCTTAAAATTCTAAGATTGAAGTTCTTAGGAATATATACTAATCCAAGCTAATTTTCTTAAATTTATGACGATCGTCACCTTAATCCCATCTATAGTTTTTTCCTAATCCACTAATTGTTTGGTACAGACGCAACGCGAAATGTACGTAAATCATTTTCTTAAAATTAAAAGTATCCTTCTTAACTAAAGAGTATCTTCAGAATAAGAAGAATTCATTCTAAAACTAAAAGAATTTTCTCTTAAATCTAGGAATATACGAAGTATATACAAAATTGGGATGAACTAGTAACCAGGAGGCAAATACCAAGTTTTCCCTCCTCGGACTGTGGTGTTCAAATCCAATTCGACAGGCGGAGGTTGGACAGGAGTCTTCGCTGTAGTCTCCGTGTTGTCCTTTACCTCGGGCTGTTGTTGCAAAGCTTGTTCCTTCATCCTTGTTTGACTTCTGGTTACTCGGGGTGTAGAATCTCTAGGACCAGTGAACAGATTATGGGGCCGGTAAGAGGGGTCCTGTTTTCTGTTATCTGGGATGAAATCCTTAGGAGATGAATCTACGACCGGGGGAATGGGGTAGTGGCCATCTTTTACTGGGGAAATTGGAGATTTCACAGGGGAATTTGTTCTTGGAGGGGTTCCACCATAGGCTCCATACACCTCACCTTCGCGTGTGCCGGTGGCTCCTGAAGAATTTCTTGAACAGGGTTTTCTATGGAAATCTCTTGCTGAATAGGGGATAAAGATGGTCTAAACTCTTTTCTCCGAACCGCAGGGTTGGAGGGGGTTCTTGGGAAGTCATTTTTAGGAGTGGAACATTGAAATTCACCGTCTGGACGCGCTCTTCCGGCAACTATATCGCTGTATCTTCTTCTTTCCACAATCTCATCGCTAAATCTTCTTTCTTCGACGGGTTTACTCTCTCTTACGGGTTCCACCGGGGTCGGTTGTTGCACGGGAGTCGGATGGCTCCAAGAATTCGTACTACTCGGTACCGGCTGAGGTGGGGGATAGAGTAAGAGTTGTAGTATTCTAGCTGAGTTGGTTGTGGAGGGGGAATTGGGAAGTAGCTGTGTCCAGACTGAATTAGGGGCGTTGTGGGAATTTGGAAAGAATATTGGGGAGACACTTGATCTGTGGGAGGAGGAAGTTCTTCCACTTCATCTACTTCTTCTATTTCTTCGTCTTCTTCTGCTTCTTCGTCTTCTTCTGCTCCTTCGTCTTCTTCCTCCTCTTCTCCTCTTTCTTCTTCTTCTTTTCTCTCAGAAGGGACTCCTGGGTCGCTTCTTGGTTGTTGTCTTTCCTCAATTCTTTCCCCTTTTTGTTCCTTTTTTTTTTTGGAGCTTAACATTTCTTTCACCGCATGGGGATTCCAAACTTCATCGTTCATAAAGTCAAAATGTGACTCGGTGAACTTTTCTGCCGGGATCACCTTAGCGTTGTCCACATGGACAGGGAAGGTTTGGCCTGAGTCTAAACAATATACCACCATCAGTTTGTTTGGTCCTCTTAAACATCGGACAATGTATGGCCCTTCAAACTTGGGACATAACTTGGAACTTTGATGGGGCGTTTTGACTGCTCTAATGAAAACGTAATCTCCTATTTTGAACTCTCTTTGCTTGGCCCTTTTATGCTGTTGCTCCAAAGTCTTTGTGGTTTCCGCTTCTAACTTCTCTCTAGCCAAATCTCTTATATAATCGATCCTCTCTACTATCGTATCTACTTCATCCGAGATGAATCTCATTTTCTCTGTCTTATTCACAAATGGTGATACATAATCTGTCTCATAAGGGAGCCTCTTTATGTAACCATGCAAAAGGAAGTGGGGAGAAGACCCTATAGATCGATTATACGCGGAATTGATAGCGATTTGGGCAAAACTAAGGTATTTATCCCAGTCTCGGTGATTTGCATTCACGTAATGCCGCAAGAAAGATTCGATATCAGCATTTATTCTTTCTACAACACCATTTTGGGAGGCTTTGTAAGGCAAAATTTCCACCTTCTTTATTCTCCACGCCTTACATAAGTCCTTAAATACCTGGCTCGTAAATTCCAAGGCATTGTCAGAGACAAGCAGTTGAGGGGCACTATGTCTACATATGACCCTCTCTTGCAATGCTCTGGCACATTCCTGGCTCGTTCTAGTCTTGCAAGGCACTAATTCGACATACCGTGTCAAAACGTCGCGAAATACTAAGATGTATTTGGCTCCTGATCCTGTACAAGCAGGAGGCAATTTTCCAATACTGTCAACATGAACGCGTGAGAAGGGTGTGTAAGGCAATGGCCATCGGTTGATCTCTGCTGTAGGAGGTCTAGGACCCTTAGTTCTAGCGCATGACACACATTGACTGCAATATTCCTTAACTAACTTTTGTAAACCGGGGAAATAGTATTTTTCTTCTACCCTCTTTTCAGTTCTTTGCTGACCTCCGTGTCCGCTAGCTAGTGAAGCGTGGCACTGGTCTATCACACTGTAAATCATACTGTCCGGAACTTGTACAAGATAGGGTTTTGCTTGCATAGCGTAATGTAAGATGCCTTTTACTAAGATGTGTGGGTGTGTTCTGGGATTCTCTTTGGCCCATTTTACTAATTTTCCTACACGGGGACATTTCTCTTGTTCTTTGATGAAATTTTCCCGACTCAGAACGAAATCTATTCGAGGTAACTTTTCTGTTTTTTCTGTTTCCTTGACCAAGAACACATTAGATGCTGGATGCCTACTCAAAGTCTGGGGCGACATTATTCTTTCCTCTTTTATATACTATGGTGGGGGAGAAACTGTTTACTAATAGATTCCATCTAGCTAACCGGCCGGTCTGCTGCTTATTTCGAAAAATAAAGCAGAGAGGTTGATTGTCAGTGATGATAGTTACTTTATAGCCGAAGATGAGCCGAAGATGGTGTTCTTAAACTTTTGCAAGCAGAACACCACGGCTAAACATTCTTCATCGTGTCATAGTTTAACTCACTTCCTCTGAGTGTCCGGGACACGAAAGATAATGGTTTCTCTTTCCCCTCATCTGTCAGTTGGTACAACACTCCCCCTATTCCGTAATTACTGGCATCTGTGTTTACAAAGAATTCTTTGCTGTAATCAGGGAAAGTTAGTTGTGGCTGCACCACTAATTTATCTTTTAAAGTGTCGAAAGCTTGTTGTTGTCTTTTCGTCCAAAGAAAAGGGACATCTTTCTTTATCAGATCGTACAAAGGTTGTGCTACCACTGCGAAGTCCTTTATGAGGAAGCGAAAATAAGAGAAGAAACCAAGTAAACTCTGTGTCTCCTTCACATTTGTAGGAGGGACGAAACTCTTCATTGTTTCTACCTTGGCCGGATCCGGGCTAATTCCATGTCTTCCTATCTTGAATCCTAAGTACAAAACTGACGATTGTAGGAAGCTACACTTGGATAATTTTATTCTCAGCTTATTTTCTCTGAAAGCAGCGAGCACTTTTTTCAAATTTTCAAAGTGTTCGGGCACGTTCCTTCCTAGCACCAATACGTCGTCTAGGTAGACTTGTGCTACAGGCCCTAGCAGATGGTTTAAGGCCATTGTCATTGTACGAGCATAAATACTTGGGGCGTTCTTGTGGCCGAACATCAAGCGAGTGGGACACCAAAGGCCCTTCCTGGTCCTAAATGCCATCAACTTTTGCGTCTCCTCTTCTATCTCTAAGGCGTTGTATGCATCCAATAAATCTACCGAGGTAAATACGGCTACCTAGGACGTAAAAATCTCGTCAATAGAAGGCAGAGGGAACACGTCTTGAACGCTATGGGAGTTGAGGTACCTGTAATCGAGACACACTCGGTTTTGTACTATTCTTTTGGCCACTACTAGCACCAGGACGAAATGGGGGCTACATGCCTTTATAAAAATTTCTTTTCAGTGCTGAATCTGTGAAATCATCGATGTCCTGCAGGTACCGGTGCGGTAACCTGTACTGTTTACGAAAAATGACCTTAGGGGCATCAGGTAACAGCTCAATCTTGAATTTCTGAAGCGGGCAGACGGGGACAGCATCATCATCTAGTGCCAATACGTCATGGTAGTCCATGAGGAGCTCGAGTAATTCTTCCAGATACTCTGGCTGTTCGAGAAGACAGTTTTCCGCCTCTTCTTTTGACATCTTCTCTTCAATAATTTCTTTGTACACTCGCCTTAACTCTGTCTTCGTAAGACCTTTTGAGCAAGTGGCTACATTAGCAGAAACTGTTCTCTGGTGTCCTCTTTCGTCTGTGCCTCTCCGTTTCTGTTTGCTAATAATCGGATAACTTTCTCCTAGATTCACATCTTTATTCAAATAAAACGATTTGTCACTCAAATTTATGTAACTGAGGATAACGGTGTTATCCCTCACCGGACTAATTGTGTTCGCGACGTACAATGGTCCTTTGGTGAAAGCGGGTGTCATTAGGCACTTTCGCTCCAGCTCAAAATCATCTTGAGTTTCCGGTCGGAGTTTTAGATATCCGCATGATTGACTAGGCAAAACAATCTTCTCAATTACTTTTAAATTTATCTTAATTTCTTCATCAATCATCAAATGGCCATCTTCTTTATGGTCATTGCTCTTCGAGACTTTCAAATTTTCGGATTGGTCCAAATTTTCTTTCAAATTCGAGGGGGTGTGCTTGAGTTTGGGTCTGGCTTCTCTGGGATCAGCGCTGTGATGAGTGAGGGGTGGGTTCATGACTCCCACCCTGTCCCTTTTCATCTTGTCTGTCTCAACATGAGCTTCTCCGTTCAATGCAATTTCCCTATCTCTTTTTCCATGTCTAGGCACTTGCTGCCTATGCGAATTTCGAACTGAAGAGGCTGTCTCTCCCCCCTGGGATACAGACAGATCGACCTTCCGATAGGAACGAGGTTCAACCGCGGCGTGTACGTTTTTAACTGACCAGGCGGCCTCCCTATGGGAAAGATGCTTATCCGCGTTGCGTACGTTTTTAACTGGCCAGGCGGCCTCCCTACGAAAAAGATGCTTATCCGCGTTGCGTACGTTTTTAACTGGCAAGGCGGCCTTCCTAGGAAAAAGATGCTTATCCGCAGCGTTTTTAACTGGCAAGGCGGCCTTCCTAGGAAAAAGATGCTTATCCGCAGCACGTGCGGGTGGTTCAGCGAAAATTTGGTTCGAATCCTTAATTCTCTCCCCTCTAGGCCCCGGGCCCGGGGCAACTGCTCCTCCTTTTTCTTGGGGTCTCTTACTCTCTTAAGATTCCCATCAGAAAATTCTCTAACCAAATAAATACCTTGCTGGGCAAAGATCGGAATGTCTATCTCTCTATCTTCCTTGATAGACATTTTTGCAGAAAAGAGGTTTAGAGTTATGGGAAGGTTAGACAAGATGTTGTTTCCCAAAAGGATATCCCAACTATTCTCTCCATTTACGTCGCTCACTTGGAATGTAGTGAGGTAATTTCTTTTATGCAGGCGAAGGTACAGCTGTATCTCTCCCTTTAGTACCGTTGGCTTGTTGTTCACCCCCTGTACTACTAAATCGGTCTTTTGGAGAGGGACTCTAAATTTCCCTTCTTTTTCCAATTCTTTTAACCGCCGGGCTGTGACGATACTGACGCTGGACCCTGAATCAATCAGAACACAGGTTTTTGCCTCCATACTACTCAGCAAAAGATGGCGTAAGATAGACATTTCAGGTGTAAAGCGTCGTCCTAGCTTAAAAGGTTGTCGACGTATTTTTCTCTTCACTTCCCATCTTTTCTCCCTATCTTTAAACTTCTTTTTCACACGTCTCTTCTCTTTGCCACTTTCTAAAAATTTCCTTTCTCTATCCTATCCTGAGGATGAGAAAGTTCTTCCTCATACATCCTATCACCATACTCCACTTCTTCATTCACCTCAAAATCTCTTGGCTGGCTCTCTGCCATATATACTCTCGCGTTAGTCTTTACCTTCCCATCTGGAGGCTTGTACCCTTCCTTCTTCTTGGAAAAGGTCCTGGGCCCTCGCTGTTCTGGGTTATAAGACTCTGCTTCTTCGCTCTCACCCCTTTTTCCATATCAATTTTGCTACCGTCTGGGGTAGGACACCAGGGCGGTGCTCCTCTACAATTAGGTTGCGACCCCCTTCGATGATATGCCTTACATTCTCGGCAATAGGGCCATTCCCAACGGCATGCTTGGGAAGAGTGCCCGACTGACT
>JABUQX010086782.1:20000-22500 GCA_015478945.1 Trachelipus rathkii
TACATATATATATATATATATATATATATATATATATATATATATATATTTATTGCGGGGGGGGATGCGACTTTCATACCCTCAAATGATGTTGTCCATATATATATATATATATATATATATATATATATATATATATTTTATTATTATATATATATATATATATATATATATATATATATATATATATATATATATAAATATATATATATATATATATATATATATATATATATATATATATATATATATATATATATATATATATATATATATATATATATAAATATTTTATATATATATATATATATATATATATACATATTTATATATATATATATATATATATATATATATATATATATATATATATATATATATATATACATATATATATATATATATATATATATATATATAAATATATATATATAGATATATATATATATATATATATATATATATATATATATATATATATATATATATATATATATATATATATATATATATATATATATATATATAATTCTATAAGAACTTATCATCGTTTTATAAGGTCAATTTCAGTTTCCTTGCTTTTTGACTGAGGTGATTCAAAATATTTTTATTGCTGACTTCTGTGCTGAGCTTGATGATTTGACAGTAAAGCAAGACCTGTAATGCGATCCTTCCAACACTATTCCGTAAATATGTTTTCAGACGCCTTAATGTTTGAAAAGATTCTTTCTACTGTTGCTGTACAAGCAATACTGCTAAGATATTCAGAAGAGTAGCAATGTTAGGAAACCTCCTCTTGTCACACTTAGCCAAAGCACCGATCGCAGTTTTTGGTTTTTCATTTTCTAACAGCCATTTACGCTGCCAGAGACACCACTCTCCTTTTAGTGTATCCTCGTGAGGGTCTGGAAGGTCGTCTTTATAAAAGAGGATGCTTTTTTCAATATGCTTATAAGGTATATTGCACTTTTCTGGTAAAATATACTAAAGTGAAATGATAGTGGTTTCATGCGAGAGAAATCGATCAGTCAACGAAGAAATTAGATCATCAATAAACGGAATAAAAACTGAGATGCGGTAATATGATTCGGGATCTGATGTAGGCACATTACAACGATATTTCTGGAACTTCGTAGTTCTTGGAATTGTTATTTCAATACCTAAGCTGTCGCATACATTTTTAACTTGTGTGAATATGGTTTTAAACTCTGTGTCTGCATTTTGTCTATCTTTTTCGAGAAGTTGAATAATGTCTTTCACTAAGTTTATTGCACTGACAATGTCCAAATGGACACTCTGTAACTGTTTTGACAAGGTGTAGGTTATTCCAAGAAATTTATTTAAAACGTATAATGTTATTATAAAATTCAAATTACTGATTGAATTTAACAATGAAGTAGCTTTCTGTGATAATTCACCAGGCCATTCTGAAATTGGCTCAAGAGTCTCTTTAAAAAGGAAAACTGCTTCATGCCGTTCACACCATCTGGTCTCACACATCTTTTTGATCCTCTTGTTATTTTGGTTACTAGAAAACTCTTTTATTTTATCTTTCAGAAGTTTTGTGCGCTTCGGACTCGATCGAAAAAAAGTGCATATTTCAGAGATGAATCCTAAGACGTTTTGAATTGCCTGAATTTTAGAAGAGTCTGAGAGACATAGATTTAAACAATGTGCTACACAATGTGTGTATAGAGCTTTAGAATACTCATTCCGAATAACAGATTGCACTCCTCGGAATTCGCCTCTCATGGAAGAGGCTCCATCATATCCTTGGCCTCTTAAATTTTTGAGTTTTAAACCAAGATAGCCGAGTCTCTCCAAAATTACATTTGCCAATGATTTCCCTGAGATATCATAAACAGGAACAAATGATAAAAAATCCTCTTAAAGTAAAAGGAGTATCACCTCTATCACCACCAATCGCGTACCTTCCACAAAGTGAAAACTGTTCTGTTTGGGAAATATCCGTTGTTTCATCAGCTAATACTGAAAAAAATTGTTTTTATTAACTTCTTCCACTATTTTCCTTTGTATAAGCTGACTAAATGACTGTATGATTTCATTATGTATCATCGGACTCGTATACATTGAATTTTTGGACGATAGAAGTAAGTGGTTCTTAAAAACCTGGTCACCTCCATTTGCTCGAAACCTAAGAAGACTTCTAAAATTTCCGTCATTTTCAGCTGGAGTTAATAATTCAATACGTCCAGAGTCACTTGAGCCCCTTAATGCAAGACCTTGCTGGCCACATAAACGTATAGTTTCAATTATTGGTACAAGTTTTCTCTATTTTCCTTCACATTTTTCTTATTTTGAGTGTCCAGTTGTTTGTCTATGCTTTTTATTTTTTTCTGAATAGCTTCAATTTTATCTTTATATATATATATATATATATATATATATATATATATATATTTATATATATATATATATATATATATATATATATATATATATATATATATATATATATATATATATATATATATATATA
>JABUQX010086782.1:25000-40000 GCA_015478945.1 Trachelipus rathkii
CTCAATTTTCAAGTGCCTCGTTTTTAAGTTTTCAAACAAACTTTTGCTGTTGCCAACAAATATATTTTTCAAGAAAGTCTAAAAAACACCAAAACAGTGAAATACAAGAATACTCTAAAATCTTGAAAGCATTTTAAAAAAAAGACCCAAGTTAAATTTAAAATAGTTAATAACAACATAGTAAGGTTTAATACAGGAATAAAATATTTCTAATATCCTCCCAACAAAAAACAATTTGCTGGAGGCAAATTAAGGGGAAATGATTTTCAAATATACAAACAACTTTTAAACCATAACATTCAGTTCAGAACAACATGCAATTGCTCATATCATACCATGCAAATTATATCAAACATATTTACAAAGTTTAAGCTTCATATAACAAGCTAATACAAACTAAACCCTAAATCTAACTTAATTCTAAAAGGAAACTATTATTTACAAATCATCCAGCTTTTCTTTCAGGAATTTCCTGAACTTCACAGCAGCCTTCCTTGCAGGTCTTTTCTTAACATCTGACTGCCTACTCCTAGCAACTGGAGGAGTAGGATCAGTATTAAGAACTTCTTCAGCAGAATTGTCAATATCATCCCTTCTTTCACTCTGATTTGCCCCAGAGTGGGTTATAGACAATTCCATTGGATACAGGTTGCAAATAGGATGATGAACAGTTTTACCATTGCTTTGTTTAATTTTTACTGACCTAATAATTTTATCATGGCCTATAACCACTTCTATGACCCTTCCCAACATCCAGAAGGGTCTAGGTTTGTTAGGCAGTTTTATAAGTACAACATCACCACACTTTATACGATTAGTCCAAGGACTCTGATACAAGTTTCTACTATGCTCTCTGAGACTCAACAAATACTCTTCATACCATAGCCTTTTGAATTCTTCAAAGGTTATAAGTTGCTGATCCAGACTTTTAAGTACAACATCCCTGTCCATCTCTCTCCATGGATCTTCCAAGTCTCTAAAGACAAGAGCCGAATTAGAGTGCATTTTCAGAAAGGAATTGGGAGTAATGATATTTAAATCATTTTCAGAAGACCTAAAATGTGAGAGGTCTGGAATTTATAGCGTCTTGAACCGAGGATAAAGTGGTCAGTAGTTCAAAATAAGAAAGCTTTTTAGTTTGCACAGTTTTATATAAGCATTTTTTAACAGTCCTAATAAGCCTTTCCCAAGCTGCTCCAATAAACGCAGCATAAAGAGGAATTTTAATATGCTTAATGTGACACCTAGTTAGGTGATCACAAAATTCTTGGGAATAAAATACATTACTCAGGATATCTCCTGATTTTCCAAATGCTCGAGCGTTATCAGAGTACAGGTGAGAAGGAATAGTGTACCTATTGCAGAACCTTTGAAAGGCAAGTAGAAAGTTCTCTGTAGACATGTCAGGAACAAGCTCCAGGTGTAAGGCCCTAATGCTCAAACAAGTAAAAAGTAAAATATACATTTTGTAATCCTCCTTACTTTCTGTGCTCTTAACAGAAACATGACCTGTGAAATCAACTCCCACATGATGGAAAGGTTTGATCAAAGTTAGTTGGTTTTTTGGCAGGTTGGTAAGTTTGGGATAATTGAAGCAGAGAGCATTATATTTCTTACATAAGAAACATGAAGACAAGGTATTTTTAACAGCTTGTCTGGCTTGAGGGATCCAGAACCCTTTATTTCTAACACAGTTTAAAGTAGTTTGCACCCCAAGATGCTGAACTTGAGAATGAGCATTCAAAATAATCAATCTGGTGAAGTGGTGTACTTTGCCCAGTAAAATGGGATTACAAATATCAAAACTAAAATGAAGGGACTTGGAAATCCCCCCCATGGGAACGGAGAAGTTCATCATCGTCCAAAAATAGATATAGATTTTTAACAAGAGAGGGAATATGCTGAGAATCATCATTAGCTTTGAGAAAACTAATTTCTTTTCCAAAACATGCAAGTTGCATACGCCTAATCCAGTAAAGTACAGCACATTTGGCAGGATCAGCTTCCACCACTTTAATATACCTAAATTTAAACAGATAAGTAGTTATCTTAATCAACTTATCAAACTGTGAAAACCTTTCAATGTCTAAGACATCATCAACAGCATTAGTGACAGTACAATGTACAAAGGACTTAAGTTTACACTCAGGGGGAATGCTCAACAGCTCATGTGTAGGCCAATTTTTAAAATCATTAGACAAGAATGGAGGTCCATTCACCCAGAATTTTTTTATTTCAATAAATTTTTTAAATGATACACCTTTGGTCAATAAATCAGCAGGATTGCTGTTGGTATCAGTATACCTGAAATATATAGGCAAATTAAATTCAGAAAGTATTTCATTTTTGGCAAGTTCAATGTCTTTAAGCCTATTTTTAACCAGTTTTGATTTACACTTAGGGTTATTTGTTAACAGCCAGGAAAGCACTACCTGGGCATCTACAACTAAATTTAAAAATTTAAAATTAATATCTTCAAAGGAAGACAAAATGCTGGGCAAACACTTAAATGCAAGCACAACAGCCATAAGTTCAAGGCAAGGGATGCTCAACTCCTTCAAAGGGGCCATTTTAGCCTTAGAAAAGACTAATTCAGAAATGTTATCACAGCATGCATATACTATAAAACCATAGGAGGTTTTTGAGCTGTCACAAAATACATGCAACCCATAAACCTTGTCCTTATCAAGGACCATTCTCCTAAAAGATAATTCAGAAGCCTTATTAAGAGATAAAGCAACCCTTTTCCACTCAGTTATAATTTTAGGATCTAGGACAGTATCCCAATCTACTTTAGGACTCAAACCCCATATGTCCCTCATCAATATTTTACCACTAACCGTTAACGGTAAGATTAACCCCAAAGGATCAAAAACAGAGGAAATTGCTGACAAAATTTGCCTTTTAGTATTAGAATCTAGGTTAATATCAACTTTCGCTACACTTAGGCTATCATTTTCCAAATGATATCTATAACCTAAGACTTTCTCTTCCGGGCAACCATGCGCCGCAAATCTGCCATCCGCTTCAAACATAGAATTTAACTTTGGCAAGTTAGAATTCCAGCTTCTAAGTTTAAAGGAAGCTTCATCCATTCTCACACATGCTTCTTTATAAATGTACTCTAATTCTAAATGATTATTGCTACTATAAAGGAAATTATCTACATAAAAGTTGCTTGCTAGCAGTCTAGAGCATAAATCATCTGGAAATTTAGAGGCATGGTGTTTCATGACAAAATGGAGAATAAAAGGGCTGCTAACAAAACCAAACACCAAGGTGGTGTAGCGGTAGGTGACAATTTTGCCATTTTCTACCCAGAAAAAACAAAATCTATTCCTATCCTCTTCAGTAAGCAATTTAATAGCAAGAAAGGCCTGTTTAATATCAGCAAGGATGACATATTTATTACATCTAAATTTCAGTATTAATTTTAGGAGTGAGGACATTAGGTCAACGCCTGGGTAGGCAGCTTCATTCAAAGAAGGCAATTTAAGGTTGGTTTTTAAAGAGCAATTGAAAACTGGGCGTATTTTGGTCGTAACCTGAGCCTCAGTCTTTAGGACAGGCCGATGGGGAATGAAAATAAATTTTGCATATTCTGAAGGGTTTATATCCACCTTCTCAATAATACCATCAGTCAACTGTTGGCTAAAAACTTTGCCATAATCATCAAATAAATCTTTATAATGTAAATTAGAGACAACTCTATCAAGGACTTTACGGGCAACAATATGATTAGAAGGAACCAGGTCAATGGTTTCCTTCCAGGGGAGTTTCACAAAGTAGTGACTATCTTTAAAAACTATGTTTTTATTAAATTCAGAAACTTGCAAAATATCGGCTTTAGCCATATCTTCATTAACATCTAAAATACCGAGGCTTTCAAGAGTAAAAATATTATCTAGACCATGCTCTACTACACTGTCTTCAAAAATACTTGTCAATGGATTAAAGTATGAGGTGGAAGGACTTAAAACCTGATTAACAAGAGAGGAATGGGCAAGATTTTCGTGAGACGAAGGGCCTCCAATTTTATTAGAAGGCACATTCAGTTTATCAATTTGGTCAGGGTATAGGAAATTTTTAATATCACCAAATGGTACAATATGCTGACCCATCTTAAAACAAGCTCCATTCATACATCTCTCAAATGAAAAAGGTGGCAAATATTGTAACAAATCTATACCAATTAAAGCATGCAATTCTACAAAATCTTCACAACCATGCCTATCACTCAAAGAACTTACACTGTGCCCAAGTTTATTTATATTCTCTAAAGCCATTTTTAAACCAGGTATTTCGAACTTAATATCAAAGGACTCATCAATGAGCAAAGCAAAAGGAAACTGGTTTCTGCCAGGCAGATCAATAACAAAGGAGCTAAGAAAGAAAGTTTTTTCTTTCGATGAAATAAAACTATGTATGTCATAGCTAATACTATACAAAGTTTTCAAGTCTAATAGCTGCCCTGCAACTTTAGAACTAACATAACTTCGTTCCGATCCAGAGTCTAAAAGAGCTAACAAACGGCATTGTTTACCCCCTTGGTGCAAAGTGATTTCTATAAATGGGAGGAGATAGTTTTGTTCACCCTTATTAAAATTAATGCAAAGATAAGACATAGTTTGACTGCTAGAATTATTAGAATGCCCCTGTTTACATAAAGCAGAAATATGAGTAAAAAGTTTACAATACATGCAAGCGTAATCTAAAAAGCCCCCTTGATTACCCGGACATTCTTCTGTAGCATGCTTGGCACTCGAGCAAAACTTACAAATATGCAGCTGGTCACAGCGTTCTAGCCTAGATTCAATGTCTTTGTAAGATGGACATTTATTCATGCTATGACCTGCCATGCTGCAAAATTTACACGGGAAGGCTGAATTAGCTGCTTTGCTTCTAAAAGGAACATTAGATTTGGCAGACTTTTGGGTAGTCTTAAAGTTTTCAAGGGTACCTTTAGAACCATTGGGGGTGGAGTTCTTTTCATTATTACTATGGCCCTTGTTTTGACCACCACTAGCATGCTTATTATTGTTAAATTTATTATATTTAAAACTATTATTATTAGGGTTATTATAATAATTACTCTTGTGTCTGCCAAATTTACTATTCCTAAAGTTATTACTTTCATGCTTGGCTTGTGACCTCTGCATCAGCTCCAAGCGTTTCATTAAGGTAGACGAATTCTCAAACACGTCATTTATACTTGGGTAATTAGTTAAAGTTTTATCGATTAATAAATTTATAAACCTAGGAGGTAATTTATTAACTACGAGTGAACTAATCATTTTAAAACCTGCAGTATCAGGAGCAAGGAAATCTAACCCGTAGGACTTTAGGTCATAAGCTAAGGCCTTAACCTCATTAAGAAAAGATTTCACCTCAGCTAAATTATCTTCAGAAGGAGGAGAAATATCTAATAGCCTAACAATTATTTTTTCTACTATGAAGTCTTTATCAAGAAACTCCTTCTTTAAAATATCTAGAGCAATCGTGTAATTAGAGCCTTCAGGACTCAAATGTTTAATCATTTCATAGGCCACATCTCCCAGATTGCTTATCAAATGTATAAGTTTCTCCTCATTTGTGTAGACGGGATTTCCGTCTATTACAGCTTTAAACTTAGACAAAAAACGGGAGAATGCTAACTTATCAGCTTCATCACCCTCAAACTTCCCTATCTGAATTGGAGGCTCTTTTGCACTCCTAAAAAGGTTCAAACTAGAGACAGTTCTATCAGATACATTAGAATTAGGGCCTACAGTAGAGTTAGAAAAGGGTGTTTCAGAGTCTTCACTAGCAATAGAAGGAGTATTAGGCTTTGTTAAGTTGTCAGATAAAGTGGCAATCTGTTCTTCTAAATCTAATTTATAATCAAACATACTGTTACGCTCACTTACATAAAATTCATTAAGACTTTTAAATTTAAGTATATTTGACAAAATACTTTTATCTGTCTTCTCCAAAGACTTTAAATAAACTTTCAATTCAGATATTTTATCTTTAATAAAAGAGGGACTACCGCTAGTTCTTAATCTAGCTACAATTGCCTCCATCCTTCTTTTTAAATCGTCCCGTTCTACAATGAGAGGATTATTAAGTAACTGGCATTCTTCCATATCAGCCATAGTGATAATATAAAAACAATGACTAAGTGAATTTAATATTTCTCAAAAAAACAACTACGTTATAATTTCACTCAAAGTATAGGCAACGCATCCAAGTATCAAGGAAATTCAATAAGCTATATATATATATATAAGATGAGTTATAATTAAATAGCATGAGCTAACAAAATTAATTAAGATAGACGTCCTCTTTTTAAATTCTTGGAAAGATGTTGGGAATTTACCATGAAGTAAATTCTCTGATATGCAATCACAGCAGTTGAGTGAACTGCTCTACCCAAATAAGAGGAGGTTCTAGCCTAACTAGTTAATTTACAACAAAAAACAATTATAACTCACCATTAAATTTTAATTTCAAATTAGCTTTTAAGTTTTGTTTCCAAGAATTTAAAAACTTGGAGGGAAGCCTTTTGTTTGAGGCTTAATTTTAGTAAATTAAAGGTAGTTGATAGTACCTAGTTTTGCCTACATATATCATGCCATCCGTGGAGTACTCTGTTCAAACTTAAAGTAAGGTATAAGGATTTAGAGGCTAGAGAAGTGTTAGAATAAAAAACAGAAAAGATAGAATAGACCTAACTGCTAGTCCTCCTAAATCAGAATATAAAGGGTTAGGACCAGCTTGGAAAAGAGACCTTAACATAAGTTTCTCTGAACAATTCCTCATCTTTAATAAGGCAAAAAAATACTTAGGCCTAACTAGAACTAATGTTAAATAATATAAAATGAATACTTAGTTTAAAATAGCGTGATGCTACAAAGGGATCGGAGCTATACCAACTCACGAGTTATTCAATTGACTCTCAATTTTCAAGTGCCTCGTTTTTAAGTTTCCAAACAAACTTTTGCTGTTGCCAACAAATATATTTTTCAAGAAAGTCTAAAAAACACCAAAACAGTGAAATACAAGAATACTCTAAAATCTTGAAAGCATTTTAAAAAAGACCCAAGTTAAATTTAAAATAGTTAATAACAACATAGTAAGGTTTAATACAGGAAGGAAAAATATTAAAAAAAAAAATATAAAAATATATATATTATATAATATATAATATATATATATATATATATATATATATATATATATATATATATATATATATAATATATATATAATTTTATATAATATATATATATATATATATTTCGTATTTGTGTGATATTAATTTGTACTTTTTTTTATTGTATATTACGCACAAATATTGTTTTACAATTTTTTTTTATTTTCTTTGATATTATTTACGTACACTTTGTCTATAATATCGATTCCTCGAAATTAGTGAAAAAATCGATTATAAAAAAATAATATCGATATCGATGTATCGATAATCTGAAACGCATTTCAACAGTGATTCCTCATCCCTACACGAACGGAAAAAAAGCCGAATTGTTATGATTTTCAGAGCATTAATATTAATATTTTTAGTGAAAATATTAACTCAAAATAAACTCAAATGCATAAAAAAAAACTCAAATAATTTTTTAAAACCATTTTTGTAAATGAAATGTTTATAATTTTAATATACTATGTACGTGAACTCAAGTCACCAATACTTACCAAATTTGAACTATAGTGCCTGAAATGAGACTAACCTTGATTGATCAAAAATCAAAAGTCTATGGGAGTTTTAACAACTTGAGAGGACTGTAACTATTTTTCCTAAAGGGACACCAATTTTTTTTTTTATAATTCTTCACTATTTTTTTACAACATAACGTGCGATTTTTCATAAAAATTGGGCATGACACCCCTCTGCTCTACTATTACACATTTATTTATTATTTATAATTATTTACTTTTCTGCTCATGAATCCTCCTAAGTCTGATGGCCTACATCATGCTCCAGCAGAGGAAGTTATGGATCAAGACTTTGGTTTCACTGAGGTGGGAAAGCGTAAAAGAAATAGCTTACCTGAGGAAGGGGATATTAGGATTAGGAATAATAAATATATGACCTTAACTGACCATTTGGAGGGTACCTCTACTAGCATTGGCCTAACCATTCCAAAAATTAACAAACCCTAATACTGAAAAAAATGAATGCTTTTCACATCTAGATTGCATTTCTTCGTCATAATTTTCTTATTATGTCCCCTTGTCTAGTAATATATATTGTGGCAGCGATTCACCCCGCATTTTAGGTAGAGGGGTGGGTTATCAATTTGAAATTTCCGATCTGAATAAATTAGAGATCAACCTCCAGCATATCACAAAACTTCACCATCCTATGATAATGATGGGTGATATAAATGCCCATCACCCCTTTTGGGAACCTGATATATTATCTGCATCTATTAATAAGGCAAGTGCTTCCTTGTATTCCTTCTTGTTGAATTCTGATAGTCTATGTCTTCTTACCCCAACCAGGAGTGTCTACACATATTCACCGCATTTAATGCCAAGGGAGTCTACCCTGACCTCTTTATGGTAGTGCCATCATTTGGGGATATCCATATTGCTTGGGCCCTTATATGGGTAGCTGATTTCACAATGCTGTTCATTTCTGGAGCATAGCTCTCTAGGACGGTAGCTCTTTAATCGAATATTATTTCTGAGTATCCAGCGACCCAATGAAATTTGATACAACCTCTCGATACAATGTGCACTGAAGGTTATTCTATCTACTAAGATTCACCTCCGATAATGATGCCTCTTGGGAGGATATGGCTGTCACAAGTTACACGCAGCACACCATACGAGATTCTGCCAATTAAATTTTTGACCTTTGGTTCAGGAAGGTTTGGTAGGAGACATCAACATTTCTGGTGAACAGATGAGTGCAAACACTTACAACAGGAAAGGAATTCAGCTTCCAATCTATGGTGAACCCGCCCTACTCCAGTCAGTTGTATTGCCTATAAGAGAAAAGCTGCCTTATGTAAAAGGTTCCTTACTACAACTAAAAGAGAGGCATGGAAAAAACTTCCTGGTAATTTGCCTTTTTCTACACCTGAAATGCAGGCATGGAATCTTCGCGGGAACATTTTTCACTCCCACTCAGAACTCTCCATTAACAGTTGCACGATTGCTCTTCTTGACAATCTCCAGAAGGCAGCTCTAGGTGTCATCCATCTTCTTTCAGCAAACTTTGTCCATTCCTGACCCACTGACAGATAGACCCATTTACACGACATTTATAAGACAAATGTCAGTAGTTCCTAGTGACTTGGGTAAACCTTTTCTGATGGAGGAGTTAGTAGTGGTTCTGGGATCCCTGGAGTTAGTAGTGGTTCTGGGATCCCTGAAAAATAATTTAACGTCTGGTAGGGATTTTATACCAAATTAGTTCTTGACTCACAGGATTTATCTTTAGTACACCTTTTATTTCTGTTTAACAAGAGTTGGTAGCAGGGTATTTATCCTCAAACTTGGAAGAGATCTGTCATTCTGCCTATCTTGAAACCTTCTAAGGAGGCATCCCAACCAGAGGCATATAGAGCTATTCACTTGTTGCCATGTATTCCATGGTAATAGCGTATAGAATATAACTTGTCACAGGACCTCATATGTGCGAGCAAAAATTGTCGGCTTCCTCGCTGAGCGCCTCTCTCACAGCATATTCTAGCGCAATCCGAACTATGGATATCGCTCTCCATCCTGGTAGCCGGGCACTATGGACTGTCATCAAAGTGCGCTGCACCCTTCGCTCCTGGATCGTATTACAATCTCCTTTATATATGCGACGGACCTAGATCAATCTCCAGGAATATCATACCGTTTACACCAGGAAATACAATCATAGTATATATAGCTCGTGACCATACTCTAATTAGCGCTATCTCAGGAGTATCTGGGCGTGTCAGATCATGCATAGCGATGCTGAACTCTGACGCACAGGCGAAAAATACTGCCGCGCGCCAACTGTATGAAATAATCAGTTCTGCACGCTTTCACAACAAACTTCCTCTCCTGTCTGACACCCGTCTCAAGATACCATGGAGCCTATATTGCCTCGTTCTGTACCAGTTTACGAGGATCAAGTAATCTGGCCTTCATCAGGAGTCGACTTCAGAATAAGAGCGGTTTTTATATAGATTATCGCTATTTGCTCTATCTGATAGATAAATAGAACTGTGTGGTATATCAACACTCTTATCTATCTTATATAACACAATCTACCTCTTATAGTCATTACCAAAAAGCCATGAGTTTAGAGACTTTCACTGAGCGAGTAGTAACCACTCACTCTCCTAGTGTCCACTACTTAATTATATGCAACCTAGATACATCGTAGCTGTATATAACAGTACTTTATATACCTGTAGTATAATAGTATAGCAAACTCATTAACAAGTTCATGTATACTAGAGTCCATATTATTTACTACTAGCTAGCTCTCTGTACGAGATACAAATCACCTATTAATATATATATATATTATATACTATATGTATATATATATATATATATATGAACCATAAAAACAATGGCGTCATACACAGTGGTTTTGGGCCTGCGCTGACTCGGTGTCAGGAGAAAAATTAAGATGTTAGGAAGCGTTGATTGATTTCTGCTGAGGGAGAGCGTATGCTGTGTAAGTAATACTTTCTTTAAAAAACAAGAGTATCCATAAGTATACTAAGAGTTGGTGTAGGTAGAGATGGTATCGAAGTGAAAAAGTATGATTGATTTGGTGTTCTGGTGAAGATGTTGAAGTATGTATTGGATGTTAATCCAGTAGGGGTTTAGGAATGTATTATTTGAATCAATTTGATGTTGCTTCTATGTAAAATTAGTTAGGGGGACTTGGATGGAGAGGAGGGTGAAACGGAAGGAAGTGGGTAAAATTAAGAGTGAGAAGTTTAGTGAACAAGGTCATTAAGGATAAGTATGTCAAGAACGCTCGCAAGTAACAGTGAATGGACAGTTGAAACTGGAATAAATTCTGGAAGCAAATGAGGAAGCCAATTGTAGCCAGTGCAAAAGAAGTATGTGGGTGTGCTAAAGTAGAAAGTAAGAATGATAACAGTGAGTAGTGGAATGAAGAGGTGATGCTAAGCGGTTTAAAGTAAAAAAGATGGGTGCGTTGAATGGACTAAAAGCAAATGAGGAAGTTTCCAAAGAAATTTTTTTGGAATTTTATATATAGGGAGGAAAAAAGGAATGCTAAAAGATGCATACGTAAGGGAAAAGAAGAGGGTAAAGATGAACAGTTTTGGAAGGCAGGATGTAATGGGGGAACATACAATGGGAAATAGAGCGCCGAAAAGGTTAAGAATTTAGAATAAGGGGGAGCCTGCCTTTAGAATAATGAATACGGATGGTGTTTTTGTAACTGGTGAAATGGATGTGAGGGGAGTGTGGAAAAAACACTTTGAAAATTGTATTTAATATGGGCAGTAATGATGAGGTGATTACAAGGACTGTGTGTGGGTTTGATGGTACAGAAGGAATAGGTATTTGGGGATGAGGTTATTAGCAAAGAGGAGGAAATGTAGAGTGATAAAGTTGAAGAATGCGTAAATCTGCAGGTATAGATGAAATTACGAGTGAAATGATCAAGAACGCGTAGCAAGATGGTGATTAATGGATTCTTGAAGTTGTGTAATTAAAGCGTTGTATGGAGGGATATAATTTCGAGGGATTGGAGAAGAGCAGTAGTAATAGTACCTCTATATAAGGGTAAGGGAGATTAAGGGAACTGTAGAAATTTATAGGGTATTTAGTTAATTGAGTGTTGTAGGGAAATATATTTTTTGGCTGGATTATTTGCCGCTCGAAAGAAGTGCGCTCGAATGTGATCTGAAGGACTGATTGGTGAAGAACCAAGGTGTGTTTAGGAGTAGTAAGAGGATGTGTGATCAAATCTTTACATTGAAGCAAATGATAGAGAAAATTAGAGAGAGAGGAATAAATTGTATTAGGTTTTATGGATTTGCAACAGGGGTATGATAGGGTTAATAGGAAAGGTCTATGGCAGGTGTTAGTAATATATAGTGTTGGTGATAGGCTTCTGAATGGAATCAAAAGTATGTATGACGATAGTGAGGCGTGTGTAAGAAATAAATGGTGTCAAAAGTGATTAGTTTAGTATTAATAGCGTGGAGTGAGGCAGGTTTGTGTTATGTCTCCTTGGTTATTCAATTTGTATATGGATGAGGCTATGAAAGAATTAGAGGAAGTGGGGATGGCAGGAAATGGTGTAGAATGATGGAGATGAGTGGAGGGTGCCCTACCCTATTATATGCGGATGATTTTGGTTTTGTGTGGCGAATCTGAAGTTTGAGAGGATTGGTAGAGATTTGGCAGGGTGTGAAAAGGAGGGGTTTGAAGTAAATGTAGATAAGAAGTTAGGTTATGGTTGTGATTGAGGACAGTCCTCAGTTGTGAAGTTATGTTAGATGAGTGAGCAGCTGGAGCAAGTTCTGAGTAAATGTTTAGGTATATGTGGTAGAAAGAATGGGCAAACGGATATGCAGGTTTAGTAGGAAAGTTGCTGAATGCAGGAAGGTGGCTGGTGCAAATTAAATCGTTGGTGAATGTAAAGTGACTAAGTCTTTAGTGCGCTATGGTCTTACATGAGGTATGTTGTTACCTGTGTTATTGATAGTAGTGAGACTATGGTCTAGGTCTGGAAAAAGAAGTATAGATCTAAAGTTCAATGTGTTCAGATGACAATCTTAGGGCGCATGCTAGGGGATTTTTGGTGATGATTAATGTTGCAATCGTTCACTGCAGAAGAATTGATAAAATTGAGGAGTGAACATATTAGAGAGTTGATGTGGGTGTGGAAGAAAGGCGTAAACGAGAGAATAAATGAAAGTATGTTGAGATGGTTTGTCATGTGGAAAGGATGAATGATAGTCGGTTTTAAGCAGATTTGTATAGTGGCGAGTGTGTTGAAACCGAAGGGCTGGGGAGATCGAAGAAAAAAGTGGATTGGCGTCAGTAAGAATGCCTGGAGGATAGAAATGTGAGTTTGGCAGAGCGCAGAATAAAGGTGCATAATAAGAGAATGGCTGGGTTTTGTGATGGGGGTTATGGTTGTGCGGCCCACCTGTGGGTCAAGGTATGGAACCCTTTCACTGAACAAATTTCCATAGTTTGAGGGTCCGTTCGCAGGTCCGTGAAGTTATAGGGTGGTATTTTCTGACTGCGACGAGTCCTACTAATTAATGGTACAGAGGGGGAGGTAAGGCTGGGCTTTCTTTTCGACTTTTGTCATATTCTTCTACTGCTTTTCTTTTCTGATGCTGTTACGCCACCTTACCCACCAGGTCTGGGAGAAAAAAGGTAGATGAGAACTATATATATATATATATATATATATAGATAATATTATATATATATATATATAATATATATATATATAATATATATAATATATATATATATATATATATATATATATAAATTAATAATAATAATAATAATAATAATAATAATAATAATATAATAATAATAATAATAATAATAATAATAATAATAATAATTAATAATATAATATCATATGTAAAATGTAATAATTATATGCCCTAGAGCACTAATAAAACTTTAATTGAGTACTAAACTCTACTATATATTGTATTAGCTACCTCACTTTTTAACATATTGTATATTACTGATTAATGCCTAAATACCCTATAAAAAAGACTGAATATATATGAAAAAAAGTTAATTTTAAAAAAAAAAACAAAAAAAAACAAAAAAATTTTGGCCCATTTGTCTTTTTTTAAAAAAAAAACGTGTTTTTTTTAAAAAAAAAAACGAACGGTTTTTTTTTAATCCCAACCCTACCCAGACCCGAGGTATACCACAGGGATCAGTCGTCAGTCTGAGTTTGTTCTCCGTTTTGATGTTCTGATTTCCATTTGCTGGACTCAGCCATATGAGTGCTTATGCTTGATGATGTACACTAGGTTAAGCAACGGACTCTGACATGTTGATGGCCCGAGGTTTGCTTGCTGAGAGTGGTTTCTTCTATACAGGATTGGACATCATCTTGGGGTTATGGGTATCAATCCTACCAAGAGTTGCTTAATGTGTTTCACTAGAAAAAAAATTCCCTTCCTTCCAACTGTGTCCATTTTTAATAGGATTATTAATCTTATGAAACATAAATTTCTTGGTTTAATATGGAATGGCCCATACTTAACCTGGAAACACCACATTGCCTATTTACAGCAGACTGCCAATAGGCGATGGGGGTCCTCTCAAACTTCTTTATTGCAAGTTTCGGTTTATCTCAATTAGGGCCTATGTCAGAAGCAAACTGGATTATGGTAGTGTACTGTATGGATCTGCTGTTATTTCTCACTTGAAAAAGTTGGACATCATACAAAATAAGACCATCAGGATTGCTGTGGGAGCTTTCCCTTCCTCACCAGTACCTGCATTGTTGATAGAGTCAGGCCTTCCATCCTTGGCTTTTAGAAAAAAGAATTGCTTATCAGAACCTTTCTGAAACTTTCAACTGCTCCTCCAGACAATTTTATGCACCATGCACTTCTTTGTCTGACCAATCTGCCATAATCACCAAGATAATTGTCATTTCCTTCTCGAGCATCCTGACTTTGCCAGCAACTATCAAACTTATTACCACCAATCGTGTCTATTCTGAATATTTCTCCATCTCCTCCTTATGTACATCTACCACTTATTTGTAATGATGATTTTCACAGGACCTAGAGAAAGGGTGATCCCTCCTACATTGCTTTGCAGTTATTTGATGAGATCAAGAACACTGTATGGATCATTCACCTATCTTTTTACGGATGGGTCAAAATTGATTACTCCTATTCCCTCTACTTCTGCTGCAATATATATCCCTCATTTAAATATCACTCAGACTTGGAAATTGGATGAGCGCCATTCCATCTTATTTGCAGAACTGTTTGCCATCTATAAAGCCTTCCAATTTATCTT
>JABUQX010086782.1:42500-47500 GCA_015478945.1 Trachelipus rathkii
CTTTAGTTCTCGACCAGGGAGTTCCATCTTTCATCCTTCTAATAACATCCATAATTTCTGATCCATTATAATTATCAAAATTTCCTGATTCTTTTCCTTCCTTTCCTGTTTATGACATTAACTCCTTTCTTATTCATTTCTGAATTCATTGTTGCCTCTTCTACCATTGAAAGACTTAGGAAAATCCAACATTGTAGGTTTTCTTATAACTAGCAAACAAAAAATATAATGAATTTAAATTATTAATTATCATCATCTATCTCCTTTCCCCAGCGATCGGGGAGCGATGCCTGTGAGGTGCGCAACAACACGCGAAAATAGAATTTAAGTAGTAGAAAGAACATGACCATCTTCTCCATACCCTTAGGTGAGTGCTTATCGCAGTAGGAAAAAAAACCCAGCTAAGGCATCACAAGACTTTGACTGACTCTCACTGTGGTATCTCGTCAATGTTTCAACTTTATTAATTATTACACACGCTTCACTATCGTCATTCATACTTTTAATCCTATTCAAAAGCCTACCACCAACACCATTTTTCATTAACACCCGCTTCAAAGCTTCCCTATTAATCCTGTCATATGCCCATTGAAAGCCCATAAAACCTAAATGCTAATAAAATTTAAAAATAATTCATCTTCAAATACTTGCGCTTTATTTCTATATTTTTTTGCGCTTCTAAATTTGTGCTTTTAAAAAAAAATTTGATTTGCGGACATGTGCACTTTGCGCTTGCGAACTAAATTTCTTGAAAAATTGTCCGCTTTTGCGGTTGCGGACTAAGTTTTTCAAATTTGCGCTTTTGCGCTCTAAAGCTTAAAATTTGCGCGCCCACCTCTGCCTAAATCATTTACTGATTGATTTATACAATAATAATTTTTCTATTTTGTGTACCTTCCTTTCTCACTGTATTATTATTATTATTATTATTATTATTATTATTATTATTATTATTATTATTATTATTATTATTATTATTATTATTATTATTATTATTATTATTATTATTATTATTATTATTATTATTATTATTATTATTATTATTATCTTTCTTTCTTTCTTTCTTTATCTACCTTTTTTTCCCAAGATTGGGAGTAAGGTGCGCTACAAGCATCGGAAAAGAAAAGCAGTAGGAGAACATGACAAATGTCAAAAAGAAAGCCCAGCCTTACCGCCCCCTCTGTATCATTAATTAGTAAGAACTCGTCGCAATCAGAAAATCCACCCTAGAGCTTCATGGGACCGCGACGGATCCACACTATGGTAAGTCGTCAAGTGTAGGGTTCATCCCCTGGCCCAGGTGGGCCACAACCATACCCCCTTACAACACCCCGCCATTCTCTCCTATCATGCACCTTTCTTCTCGCCTCTGCCAAACTCACATTTCTCTCCTGCAAACATTCCTTTACTGACTCAATCCACTTTTTCTTCGGTCTCCAGCCGGTCGGTCCCAACACACTCACCACTATACATCCGCTTAACCAACCGACTATCATTCATCCTTTCCACATGACCAAACCATCTCAACATACTTTCATTTATTCTCTCGTTTACCTCTTTCTTCACACCACACAACTCTCTAATATGTTCATTCCTCATTTTATCAATTCTTCTCACACCTAGCACGCCCCTAAGATTGTCCATCTGAACACATTGAACTTTAGATCTATATTTCTTATTCCAGACCATAGTCTCGCTACTATACAATAACACAGGTAACAACATACCCTCATGCAAGACACTAGCGCACTCCAGACTTAGTCCTTTTACATTCACCAACGATTTAATTGCTCCAGCCACCTTCCTACCATTCACAACTTTCCTACTACACTCTGCATCATCCGTTCCCTTCTCATCCAACACATACCCTAAATATTTAAACTCAGACACTTGTTCCAGCTGCTCACCATCTAACATAACTTCACACTGAGGGCTGTCCTCACTCACAACCATAACCTTACTCTTATCTACGTTTACTTTCAGACCCCTCCTTTTACATACCCTGCCAAATCTCTCTACCAATCTTCTCAAACTCACTTCAGATTCACCACACAGGACCAAATCATCCGCCTATAATAGATAGGCCACCCTCCACTCATCTACATTCTCCATCATTCTAACACCATTTCCTATTTTCCTGCCACCCCCACCTCTAATTCTCTCATAACCCCATCCATATACAAATTGAATAACCAAGGAGACATAACACAACCCTGTCTCACTCCGCTATTAATACTAAACCAATCACTTTGACACCATTTATTCTCACACACGCCTCACTATCCTCATACATACTTTGATTCCATTTCAGAAGCCTACCACCAACACCATATATCACTAACACCTTGCCATAGAGCTCCCCTATTAACCCTATCATACGCCTGTTGCAAATCCATAAAACCTAAATACAATTTATTCTTTTTCTCCTTCATTTTCTCAATCATTTGTTTCAATGTAAAGATTTGATCCACACATCCTCTACCACTCCTAAACGCACCTTGTTCTTCACCAATCAGTCCTTAGTCACTCGACGCACTCTTTCGACCAATATATATACAGCATATATCTTCCCTACAAACACTCAATAAAACTTATTTCCCCTATAATTTTCTACCAGTTCCCCTTATCCCCTTATCCTTATATAAGGGTTACTATAACTGCTCTCCTCCAATCCTTGGAACTATACCCTCCAGTTAAACGCTTATTTACACAACTTCCAAATTCCAATCAAATCACCATCTCGCCTCCGTTCATGATCATTTCACCAGTAATTTCATCTATTCCTGCAGATTTACCATTCTTTCAACTTTCTCACTCTACCATTACCTCCTCCTTTGCTAAATAACCTCATTCCCCAAAATACCTATTCCTTCTTGCACCATCAAAACCACACACATTCACTATTCCACCTCTTCATTACTAGCCAATATTATGCAGATTTTCCAAGTGTTCTTTCCACACTCCCCTCACATCCATTTTCATCAGTTACAAAAGCACCATCCCTATTTCATATTCTAAGCAGGTTTCCTTATTCTCATACTTAAACTTTCGCGCTTCCCTTCCAGCAGGAGGCTCTCCTATTCCCTTGTAAGTCCCCATTCATCTCCTTCCAAACTTGTTCATTTACCTCTTGTTTTCTCCTATGTATGCACACACCTTTTTAGTATTTCTTTTTTCTCATTATATAATTCCAAACTTTTTTTTGAAACTTCATCATTTGCCTTTTTAGTACATTCAACCACGCTTCTTTTTACTTTTAAACGCTTGCTCTTCATCTCACCACTCACTGTTAACATTCTTACTCCTACTTTAGCACATCCACAGTACTTCCTTTGCACTCCTAACAATTGCTTCCTTCATTTTGCTCCCAGATTGGTTCAGTTTCAACTTGTTCATAATCAACTGATTTACTTGGGAGCGTTCTTACATACTTATCCTTATTACCTTCTTCACTTAACTTCTCACTCTTAATTTTACCCACTTCCTTCCGTACCACCTTCCTCTCCCAATTTTTTTCCAAAAAGCCCCCCCCCCAAAAACTATTAAAACTTAAAAATTTTACATAGAACACCATAATGATCCGATAATCCATTCCTAAACCTCTCACTGATTTTAACATCCAACACATACTTAAAACATCTCCTTCTTCACCAACACAAAAATCAATCGTACTTTTCACTTCGATACAATCTTCTACCTACACAACTCTAGTATACTTAATGGCATACTCTTGTGTTTAAAAAGAAAAGTATTACTTACACAACATACTTTCATCTCCTCAACAGAAATCAATCACCTTCCTACCATTCTCATTTCTCCCGACACCCCAAAACTCCTGTTATAGCATCCCTTTTTTGATCACCTATCCAACCATTCAGGTTCCCCAACACTTATCAATCTGAAGCTCTACTCACCACATCCAAAACATCATTTCAGATTATCCCCAAAAAATCGTACTCTCTTTAACGTTTCCCTCAGATGGACCATACGTCACAACCAAACATACCTTGACCTTTTCAGCGACTTAAAATTAACATTAGAATTTAGGACTCACACACACAAAGTCTACCATAGCTCTATACCACAAGTCACTCACAAATTGCAACTCCTTCTCACCCCCTCTCATTCCTTTCCACACCAGCACACACACATTCACACCAACACCACTCAATTTCACCGTTTCCTTTTCATCTTTGTTTCAGTCACAGCGAGCAATTCAAATTTGCCCTTTCTAAATTCATCCATCATCACCTCTCTTCTCTTCTCAACATTTTATTCCTCTTGACATTCCATGTACCCATACGATTCATATCAATTTCGCCAGAAAATTAGACGCGCCGGTTTTACGGCGATCAACTACATCTCGAGGCAGGCATGCATTAGCATTCCCTAGCAAGAGATAGGTGGTAGTGGGCAGCCAACCCTAACTACCACCTTCCCTTAGTCACCTTCTACGACACGCAGGACATACCGATGTGGGCAATCTTTTTTCCCCACACATAGGATTATTGAGTAGTAGAGCATGTCTGTAAGGTGTTATCTAGAGGGCGTGTGTGTACTTTAAGTATGTGTATATGATATGTGGATAAATGGTGGTCAGTAATATGTTGCCTGGAGGATAAGTGTGTAAAGAATATGAACGCAAAAGAGAAAGATGCACCATTAAAAATGGAGAGGTAATTTCATCGCTTCGAGATGCTTTGTTACTCATCTTCCTCTATATTATTATTATTATTATTATTATTATTATTTTATTATTATTATTATATTATTATTATTATTTATTAATTATTATTATTATTATCTATTGGCGAGGTGTTGCGGGAACCGACCGGCTGGGAGACAGAAGAAAAAGTGGATTGAGTCGGTAAACGAATGTTTGAAGGAGAGAAATGTGAGTTTGGTAGAGGTGAGAGAGAGGTGGTATAACAGGAGCTGAATGCGGGGTTTTGTTCGAGGGGGGGTATGTTGTGGCCCACCTGGGGCCAAGGATGGAACCC
>JABUQX010086782.1:52500-84192 GCA_015478945.1 Trachelipus rathkii
TAAATTTTCTTCCTACGTAATGATAATTACATCTATTATTTAAAAACCAAATCCTAAATCATTTGAAAACTATTATACATAATTTACACATATAAATAATTACATAAAAGAAAACAACACTCCTCTCTTCAAACATTAAATGAAAGTCCTTCCTTCCATAATCGCATTTTCAAGTCTTTGGGCATTTGATTACTTAAAAAAAAAAAAAATAATTAAGCATGACTAAAACACTTCAAATCCACTTATCAAATATCCCGAAAAACAAAACAAAAAAAAAAAAAAAAAAAAAAAAACACCCAAAAAGAACCTATGAAACGGATTAAGAACAGGAAGCTTCGTTATTAAAAGAAGAGTTATGATCGGAACGATCATGTATAGGAGTACTGTGCGAGATTTGAAACCTCTTGTTAGAACGTAAAGTTCTAGGGCTACCTTCACGAGGTCCCCCGAATCTTTGATATGGCACATAACTTGCATCAGAAAGATCTGATTCCGACTTAGAACATTCAAAACTACTGTCGCGAGCACTACTATTCCTATCACCAAAACCATGAAAAGACCTCTGAAAAGAATCTTCAGAATCAAAATTTGGATCATCTACAATTTCGGAAATATTTTGATTTCGATCAAAAACTGGACTATCTTGAACTCTTATAGGGTCTTGAAAAGAAGACTGAGAATAACTTGGATTATTCACCGAAGGTGGATTATTAAAATTCCTCGCAAAGTTATGCGGAATACAGACATTATCTTCATCAATTTCTTCTGTTGACGCATCTTCCACAACTTCATCATGACAATCAAAATGAACTTTCTTACGACTCTTATTATAATTAAAAGATTTACCTAACTTTTTAGACGTAGGTTCGACCATAACTGGTTCTGCAACCACCTTAAAATTGTCGCTGTGGACAGCTATCTCTCTACCAGTAGCTAAACACTGCAATATGAAACGATTTCTACCCAGGACCCCAATAACCCTGTAAGGTCCCTGCCATCGTTTATGTAATTTAGAAGGTAATTTAGGAGGTTTAACCGCTAAAATATAGACCCGATCTCCTACCTTGATATCTCTTTCCAAAGCTTTACCGTGTTGCCTTGATACAAACTTTTGAGTTTCCAACTCCAAATTTTCCTTTGCTATCTCTCGTATCAAATTAGTTCTTACACTTAAATCTACTAACTGATCGTGTGTCGGACGAAAATCTTCTTCTAAATTTACAAACGGAGATACGTAGTTATCTACATCATACGGTAAGCGTTTTGAATAACCATGAAGTACGTAGTGTGCACTTTCCCCTATAGATTCATTGAAAGTACTATTTAAACATAACTGAACAAATGGTAAATAATTAGACCAATCGTCTCCCTTTTCGTTTATGTAGTGCCTAAGGTAATTTTCAATCTGTAAGTTGGTTCTTTCACATATAGAATTCGCTATTGGACTCCTCACGCTGATCTCTACTTTACGAATTTTCCATAATTTACAAAGTTGCTTAAAAAAATCAGATATATATTCACCACCTCCATCTGATATCAAAATACTGGGACAACTATGTCTTACTATTACGCGATGTAATAACGCATTGGCGATGTGTATACCACTTCTAGAAGGTATACCACAAATTTCGACATACCTGGTTAACGAATCCTTAAATATTAAAATATATTTAGCGCCAGAAACTTTACAAGTCGGCAATGGGCCGATAATGTCAGTATGTACACGTGAAAACGGAGCATAAGCAAGTGGGTACTTAAATATGGGTGCTCTATGTGGAATATTTCCCTTTACTTTCAAACATGAAGAACAATCTTTACAAAACTGGTATACTCTTTTTGTCATACCTGGAAAAATATATCTCTCTTTAATCTTCTTCTCCGTCCTTATATGACTCATGTGTCCCGATCCCAAGGAACAATGACCAATATTCAACACAGTATATATTAAAGAATCAGGTATCTCGATGAGATACTTTTGCTCATTAGTTACATAATACAATATACCCTTAACATAAGCGTGCGGAAAACTGTGAACACCACCATTCTCTTTAACAAAATTTAATATAGGAATCAACCTAGGACACTTTTCCTGTTCAGACTTAATTACATCGGAAGTTAAATTAAACAACTGAGTGTTCGGATACATAACATCGATACGCGAAATAAAAGAAACTGGAACATAGCTAGGAGGATTTCTCGACAAAAAATCAGCGCAAACATTCTTTTTCCCTTCTACATATAGAATTTCAGGTTCAAAAGCATTAACCTTAACAACCGTGCTAATTTGTGTGATAAATCTTTATTCTTAAATATACCTACCAAAGGCTGATGATCAGTAAAAATACGTATTTTATAACCAAATATAGTATTTCTGAACCTCGTTAAAGCCCACATTATCGCCAGGGCTTCTAAGTCAATTGTACTATAGTTCTTTTCAGACTTACTCAGAGTGCGAGAAGCGAAAGAAATTGGGCGAATGTTGCCGTTATCATCCTTTTGAGCCAATGTAGCCCCTAGCCCGATGCTACTAGCATCTGTTGTAACAATGAAATCTTTAGTAAAATCAGGAAACTTTAGCAAGGGATCGATAATTAATTTTTGCTTTAGCGTATCAAACGCTCGTTGCTGCTCTTGCCCCCAAGAGAACGGTACACCCTTACGAAATAAAGACGTTATAGGCTGTGCTAAGACACTAAAATTCGGAACCATGGAACGATAAAAAGATACAAAACCTACGAAAGAACGCGCAGACGTTACGTCTGTCGGTACTGAAAAAGACTTCAAAGCATTAACTTTTTGTTTCGACGCGACAACCGCCTTTAGAAACTTATTTGAAAACCAAGTACACAAGTACCTCTTTTGAAGAGCAAATTTGCCTTTTTCGAGTTCACCTTTAATAGCTCTTTTAAAAGCGGGTCAAAAACTAACCCCAAACAATGTCATAATGTGACTTATATCAGTAGAACACAGATTATATCATCTAGGAAATTAAGGCTTGAATCCCCAAGAATAGACAATCTAATCCGATGACCTCGGCCAAAAAACAGGGGAGGGGTTAGCGCTGTCGCACTCCCATGCGTAAACGAACTGTTCAAAATTGCCCTCGTTGAGGAGAGAGGAAGCTAAAATATGGGCGACTTCTCAGAGCACGCCCAACCCCGTAGTACCTGTGATGAGATCCAAAGATGGGAACACAGAAATTTCCTAACGCCAAATATGTAGAGACTCGATGTGGGTACGGGAAACTATGACCGAGTTAACCACAATTATTCAATCTATAGTCCAAAAACAACCCGTAGGACCGGTTATCTCTTGGGGATATTATAATAAGAGAGGAGGAGTTATGCCGAGAGTTCTGAACGTACTATGGTATTCTGCCCTTTCCAATTAAACAGATCATCAATCCACGCTGTCAATAGTCTTGCTAGGTAGCGATGACATATAATTAGCCGTATAAAATATCTCGGGGCTCGGTGTAAAGCTCTAGCAAAACTCATTAGCGGACAAACATCTACTCTATCATTACTAAGAGCTATCGCTTCTTTATTTGCTATAAGAAAATCCAAAATTTGTTCCATTTGCGTGGGGTCTTGTAACACCACCAAATCGGAGTCTTTCTTAGACTTAGATAATAAAATCTCCTTGTAAACTTCACGAAAGCTTCGAGCATTCTATATTTATATTCGATTCATAACTACGAAAAGAAAGAGAACTTGCACTCGAAATAACAACATTTTTATCTAAAACAATTGTGGACGGACTGTAATTGATACACTTTATTACGATAGTGCCATCGTGCACTGTGCTAATACAAACAGCTTAGCAAAATGATATTGACAAAGAATTTCTACTCAGAACAATATAAGAATTATCGGAGGCTTGCTCCGCGGGCTTTTGACTTTAAGCATCAACAGAGTTGTAGAGGAGAGATATGTGGAAAGGGCTTCAAAATTTCAGACGTTAGGAGAAGCTCAGAAAGTTCAAAATTCGTCGGTCTGAATGTGTGCGGGGAGGGGCGCTCGGGGGGTGATGAAAGGTTTCCTTCTCGAATTAGGGTAGTGGTGTGGGTAGTTTGAAAAATACCAAAAAGTGGTGAGGTCAGATTCAGGTATCAGGAGCGTCGGGACCGATTTCGGCGTTGTGTTAGATTCATCATCGTAGTGAGGGGTCCAGAGGAGAATTTCAGAAAACGTAGGGAGCGGATGCGCAGATAGAGGATCATACGTAATGGAAATTTACGTAACCATTTTATCTTCATAATCTATACAATTCATTATGAAAACAAAGCAGATCGAGCCAAGACTAGAAAATGAATATCAGAACCTAACAACAAAGAACCATAAAACGCATGTTGATTAACATGACAAAAGAAAACATTAATAACTCATTATTCAGAGCATCGAAGTTTTATACGCCCTAAAATTAGGTATTCACATCCCCGATATAGACTAAAACTAATGTTAGTCACATTATTTACCGGATAAATTTCTTGTATCCTCTTTACTAACCCCTCCCTAATCAAACTAACTGAAGACCCGCTATCGATATAGCCTGAAATTTCTTTAATAAACTCGTATTCGACAGTTAAACTCACCTTAAGAAAGTAGCTTTTTCCTATCAAAGGATTTTCTTCCACTCGAAATACGTTCGTGGAAAGCGAATTTTTAACCTTATTTGAAATAAAATCAACCTCAATAGGGCTTATTACGGCATCTTGAGGTGCCAGATCCGTAACCCTTTTCAAAAATTTTCATCATAAAAAGACCTCTCATGCGATTGTTTCGCTGGGCGGTACGCGAAATTATCATAAAAATTTTGCGCATGGCGCGTATTCATAGTGCGGTTATTTCGTTTAAACTGCAAAAAATTCGAACTTTTATCGTGAAATTCACCTTCACGGACTCTATAATTGACATTAATGCTACTTACATTTGAATATGAGAAGTGATTTGGGTCCATAGCATTGACCTGAGACACGTGATGACGTTCATTATTTTTGAACGAACTCGGAGACTGATACTTAACCATTCTATCTCCGGGAGTTTGAGGGGAGTTTCTACCCGAAAATACCTGCCTATTCTGGACATTAGTATTATATTTATTAACTTTATGATGCATATTTGACGAATCCTGACAAAAATTTACATGTGAATGCTGATTACGGCCGCTCTGGCCTTGTGTAAAACCCTGTTTAGGACTCTTAGAAAATGAAGAATTGGAACGAACATTATTCCTACTTTGAGAATATTTCTCTAGTTCAGAAGGCGTGATTACCTTAATACGATTTAAACTTTGAGAAGAATGAGGATTCCAAACTGTGTTTTGGCATCTCCTCTGCGAGCCACGAATATGTTTTTGGAAACATAGAGAGCAAAAAGGTCCGTATATACATTGGGACGTATGGTGACTTACCCTTACACGCTTTGCCAAAATACCATTACTCTCGTGTACTCTTGAAAACGTCCGGAGTCGGAGGACTTGAGGTCTTGAAAAAGATAATGCAAAAAACCCCCCAAAATTATTTTTTTAGGGGTTTGGGAAGGGGTTTTTTCTTTTTTTCTCACCCTGGAGACTGGTGAAAAGAAGGGGATAACTTGAGTTTCTTTCGTGTGGGCTGTATAAACGAGAAGCATTATTGAAATTAACGTCTTCCCCGAAGACGATTGCAAACCTACCACTATTAATTACTGGCTTCTTCTTGCAAATATTTTGAATGCTGTTGCTGGAGTACGAATTTGAAACTGCTGAAACTCCTCATCCAGAACCTCTGGAACTGCAGGTTACATTTATATACAAGGAAGAAAATAATACAACAACCTACCGTGTTCCGGGGTAAAATCAACACCATAGTAACATCATGCACGAATCTAGATGCATTTGAATGTCCTTTTTGAGACTCTTAAGTACTCAGGAGTGAGTTGGTGAGAGTTCACTTACGTCAATAAAATCTTTTAAAGGCTCGGCGAAGAGCTCTTGGAATAAGCGGGTCCAGGCATAAAGACAAATCGGTCTTGAACTGAAGCCAAGAAGTAGCCTGAAACAATTCCGGGGTCGATAATATAAGCGCTGAAACATTACCTTCTTTGTGAGAAAGGAAACGGGTATAAGCCCTCAGTTTCTCTGTATCGGTGCTAATTCCTTCGTCGGCAAAATAAAGCTCAATAGCAGCGAACCACGAATTTAGACTCGGCCCTCGCCAACAGTCGTCTATGTAACCTATCAAAATAGGAATGTTTGGACGTGAATGGGTTAATCTGTCAATATTCAATGTAGGCCTAGACATGTTTTCGGAATGATCGGAAACACTAGAAGAAGAAATATTCTGTGATATATTACTCGGTTGTTGCCCCCCACCACTAGTGGGTGAAATCTCCTTATTATCTTCAGTTAAAAGCACGTTTTCTTCCTCCGTATCGGAAGGCATAAAAAAAATGAAACACGTTAAAAGGAATACAAAAATAAGACAACGGACAAAAAGTTGACAGAAGAAATAACAGGACGTACACACAGAAAAACACATAATCACAACAGAGCAAAAAAAACAAATGGAACAAATATGACAAAAACTACGACTCACAAAAGAAATAAATACTTCAAAAGAATAGACAAAAACGAGGAACAAACACAAAATTGTTATTTACGACACAAGACCATAGTAAAAAAAAGAAAAAAAAAAAAAAATTTTAATTGTAACAATAAGAGCACCAGACTTACAGGTGGCTTACTCTTCCAAGCACAAATGTTTCTCCGGACATCTTCAATATCGAACTTGAAAATTCATAACTCGAGGACGTTTACCTCGTAAAAAATAAATGCAAGCTAGTATATATAGAAAAAAAACAAACATAAGATTACTTCAATTTTAAAAAAAATAATCGGCTGACAAATAAATACACAAACAAACATGTATCAAATCATCGCAGTGAAAACCGTGCCTCTTGAGTGAGACTCTTCGTAAACTCCTTCCAAACTTTTATTCGTAAATGCTTAGATGGGCGATTAGGAATAAAGTATCTTTCATCAGTTTTAAAACCAGAGTCGCGTTCCTTTTCTTTCTTCACAAATCATGATACCTTAAAAACACAATATATATATTAATTACCTTCAATATAAATATGAATATAATATATATATAATATATCATAAGTATATATAAATATATCACTATATATATATATATATATACTATATATATATAACTAATATATATAAAATATATTATATATATTATTAATATATATATATATATATATAAAGAAATTTAGATAAACGAGATAAATAAATGATCGATTAATATTAGTACGTTCTAGTACTGTCTGTATACGTGTTTTAAAATATTATCACCCACATAAATCAACACATTCAACTTCACGCGCTCACGGTGACCAATGTGACAAAAACTGGTAATATAATCCCACAAACAAAAATACACAGGCACTGCAGTCTCTTCCACCTCTCTATCATCCACACAGAGAGATGGCGTCGAAGAGAAATTATTCTACAGTCATATATGATTCCAAAATAGCCTACCACTTTTCTTTTCTGTATTTTATTTAGTGAGAACTTCGCAGAAAATCGAACTGTCTGTTTTGTGTGTGTGGGGTCGGTGCGCGGTAATCTTTGTACCACTATTCTATTTCTGGAGACGCTCAGAAGACAAATTTTTACTCTCCGTAGAAAAACTTTTATTCCTCCACAAAAACAAATATTTAGACCGACAAACAGTTCACACACAAACAATTACGCACCAAGATATACATTCATAACTGTATATAAAAGAAGACAAATAATAATAATAATAATAAATACGGTGTATTAAAATTTATTACTACTATTAAATATGTAAATTTTAATCAAATAATTAATAAATAAACATATGACTATTTATTACTGTAATAGGCTAAAAAAAAAGGAAAAAAAGAAAAAAAAAAAATCTTTTAAAGCAAGTCAGTTATAACTGGAAATACTGCACAAGAAAACGAAGGAACAATACCCTTCCATCAACCTCATATTTAAAGAACTCACAGCCAGACACTCTGTGAAATCCCATGACTTGATAGCACTCGAACATAAATATTAACATAATGATTGTTGCGGTAAAGAAAAAAATATATTTACAAGTTGTAAACAATAAAGCAAAAAAAAAAAAAAAAATTACTCTAAACATATATATAGATATAATTAGAAAAATTAATATAATTATATATATATATATAAATAATATATATAAGATATATATAGTATATATATATATATCATATATAATTAGTTTATAAATTATATATATTATATACATATATATATATATTATATATATATATATATATATATATATGAATATAATACTAAATATATATATATGTATATCTGCGAATTCCGATATCGTGACATGAGTAGGTATTCAACTTTTCTTGAGAACTTAAACATCTAGATATTTAATAAAAAATCAAAAATTAGCTAGACCATATGACAGAAAACGGAGCCGTTGTGAGGCTACTTTAATTATTTCTATGACGTCACAAAAGTTAAAGGATGCGCGCACCAATCATCGTTAAGGAAATTACAGTAATAAAAAGCCTATAATAAATTTAAGAAAATAAATAATAAATAATTTTATACCTTATTTTATCCAGGGTTTCAATAAGTCAAATCATAAACAAGAAAAGAAGAAAAAAAATAGTAATGGCACTCTATATCCGATATTTTTACAAATTATACCGTAAATGAGTTCCCATAAACATCCGCATTGCGTATACAAGGGAAAAATTGCGTCGCAGCAAAATGATCCACTCTGAATGACCAACGAATGGCTTCAAAATGAATCGAAAAAATCGATGAAGGCTTCACATTAGAAGTAGAGACAAAAATCACTTTGTAGACACGGAAATTCGCCTCAAGTATAAAAAAAAAAATCTTGAATAGACATGAATTTCTTTCATAAAAGTACACTTTCTTCGTACAGACGGATTCTATCTTTTTATAATTTTCTAAATAAGGATGAAGCAGCAGAGTAGGTAAGACCAAATATTCGTTCTGTTACGGGAAAAACCATTCTTTCCACCCTATATATTCCAGCAGGGTGTAACTTACTATTCTTGACACGTGTATAACCTAATGGTAGCATCTGATTTCGCCCTTAGAAGTGCAGCTAATAATTGGTCTTTTTATTTTATATTTTTCAGATTCGGACAAATGAGAGAATATTGGCATGAAGAAAAATTGTGAACATAACTCCAGGATATGAAACAAGAGCTTCTAATTTCTTAACTTTTACTTTGTAAAAATAATAATAAAATATTTCTTATATTCCGAATTTCTTTATCCAAAAAAAAATCATATAATAAATACTTAATATATTTTTATATCCTTATCATCTATTCACAGAATAAATATTTATATTATATAAATGTTAATATACTGGTCAAAAATATATCTTAATAAATTAAAGTCCTTTTCTTATAAATAAAATTCTTCATAAAAATACATACAAGTTTCTTCTTTAAAAATATAAAATAATATTCGTGAAGCCAAAGAATATGAGAAACAATCTTCAATGAAATAAATAGAGCAACGGAGTGAGAGCTTTCAAAACATAGATTATATGCACAAAAGTTTTTAAGTGAGAGAGTTTTTCAATGTTTTAAAAACGTTACCTGGTAATTGATAATATATATTTTTGTTCGCTTGTGAACAAATAAGGCATTAAGAAATGAATCAAAACTCATACAGGAGCAAAAATACAATAAATAATCTACTCTTCTTTCGTAGATCGAAAAGCGTATATTTTCAAAAATACAGTATCTAATCTATGGTACAGCCTTTTCAAAATGGCTTGCAAGCTTCGTTGCGGAGAATCTCATACAGAGACAAAAATATAAATATGCCAATAAAAGAATTTCTACTCAAAATTCTTCGTAATAGATTTCAAAAAACACAGTCATTTCTTAAAATATAAAATCATCACAGTTAATATCACAGGTAATAATAAACTCTCCACTTTTAAAATAATCAATAGACAGAACGTTTATAACATCGTCTTCTCCGAACCAAGGTCCAAGCTCTACTGCCGACACTTTCTTCCACAGAAAATCTCGTTCTCTCGTTCCTCAACGCTCACTTGGGAACTTAAACTCTTTCCCGAAATATAAAATTCTTATATTTTGAACAACATTATAAATACTTCATCTAATGAATGTTTTTAAATAGATAAGAAAAACCATACCTAAAAATTATGGTAAATATATAAATATATATATATAGTAATATTATATATACATATATATATATATATATACTATATATATATACTAATATATATATAATAATAAATTATAATATTATATAATATTATATAATATATATATATAAAGTATATATGTATATACCAATATAATAAATATAATATAACAGTATATATATATAAGCCTTTTTATAGAAAATCTTGTTAATAATTTAGAGGAAACGTCACTAGTTTACATACTTACTAAGCACAAATATTTTCGTTTCCGTTTCTGAAACCTCTTCAGAGTGGCTGGTTGTTGTAAGATTAAAATTAAATTTAATATTAAACAAGAAATACTAAAAGGTAATTTAAATATTTTAGATGTTAAGATTTTTATAGAAATTAGTGGAGTATCAAAATGTTATTTAGAGTGGAATTGATAATATTGATTTCACCTTTTTGCCTATTATAAATTATTGGAGTGTTAAGTAAGGTAAGGATTCAAGAAGTTTTCTTCTGTGTAGATCTTTTGAATGTATGAGAGGGGTCATGTTGTTAATGTCAATAGTATGGTTATGTGGGGCACGATGTAATGTGAGGGAGATAGGTTGCGGTGGTTAGTATATTTTTGTGTTGGTAACAGTCTATGGTTAAGTCATGTGTTTCTCCCGATGTCATAAGGAGTATACAATGAAGCCAGGGTTTTATAACACATTGGGTATGTTTAGTGGGTCGATTATGAGTTGGGGTCAAGAATAGCTTTAAGAGAGATTTCCTGAAAGGTGAGTTTTAATGAGAGGTGAAGTAAGATGTATGTTTAATTATTTAAGAGGAAATGTTAGTAATAGTGGTGAGAAAGAGTATTAAGAGGGTTATAATTCGTGAGGTCTGGAATAAAAGGAAATTTTTTTTGCTTGTTTTAGGGCACTTTGTTTTAAATGAAATCGAGGGTTAAAAAGTTTGGGTTAAGAAAATAAGAGAACAGGTAATTAAGTTTCAGTTTGTAGAGAAAGAGGGAGAGCATAATTCTTAAGCTCTGAAGAATATAGGAAGAAAAGTGTTCCTATTTTTTGTGTTGGTTGAATGGGACAGAAACCAAATGTATGTAACTTGGGTTGTAAGTTGGTTTGCTGTAAACAGAGAATTGGAGGGTAGAGAGATTTTTGGACCAGGATTATTAAAAGAACATCAAGGAATGGTAAGGAATTATTTTTTAAAAATGAGAATTTAAATTGTTAGGAGTTAAAATAGTCTTCAGGAACTCAAGTAAATAGTTTTATGTGGATTAATGTGGAAGAGAATGAGATGCAAAAATTCATCCCCTATTGTACCAGTAAACATTAAGTGAGAATGTGGTTAGGGAATATTTGATAAATTTCAAGAAGTTCCATGAAAATATCTTAGGACAGGAGAAGGAAAGAACCCATAATAAGACGGGAAATTTGTTTCAGAAAAGTGTTATTAAATTTGAAAAAGTTGTGTTCTAGGGTAGTAATTAGGATTAATTGTTTTAAAGTGTCAAAGGGAAATGGTAATATGAAATTGTTTTCATCAATAAAACGTGATAGGAGTGAAAGGGTTAAAGGGACAGGTACGGAGGTGAGGAGTGAAGTTACATCAAAACTTACAAGGGAGTGGGAGTGGTGTGGTTGATGTTTTATTGGTTTTTGATGATGAAATCTTCACGAATGTGGGTTAATGTGTGATGATAATTGGATGTCCCAAAAGAGGGAAGAGGTTGTTTAGCTAGGCCATCTAGGATAATTTATTAGGGGGTAGCAGAGATCTCATGGTAGAGGGAGTGAATAGGTGGGAGAAGGGTATTAAGTTTATGGGTTTTAGGGATTCCATATAATTTGAAAAGGCAAGGGAAGGTGGCTTCTAAATTGTATATGAGTTGTGCAAGTGAAGTACGTGTTCGCGAAAGAAGTGGTTTTTTCTTAGTTCATGGTTAAAGTAATTTGAAAAAATTTTTTAAAGGGGAAATTTTTAGTGAGAGGGGAATTATGTGTGGTTATCAGATAGTAGAAGTTCACATTGTATGTAGACTAAGTCAGTTTTGTTAAGTTATAACTATTGTATGTTTTATATTTGTTGGATCAAGTGAATAGAGAGCTATTAAAGATTAGGAGGTGTTTTTCTGTTCATCATTAGGGACGTTGAAAATCTTATGAAATAATTAGTCCATTCCATTAATCCGAGAAGTGAGATTCTTCTATTAGAAATTAGTTTTAAATGATTTTTCAAAGTCCCACTAATAAATTTCGAAATCAAGTTCCAAATTTTGTAGAGAAGAATGAGTCCAATCGCGCAAAAATGATTTTTTATGTCGATTAGTCTCAAATCTCGATTTATTTATGATGGTTATTAAAATTTTAGAAATTTTAAAACCAAAAATCCATTTATAATAAAGTATTTAAATTTGTTGAGTTAGAGACTAAAATTTTCCATGTCGCGTTTTATTAAACTTTAGTATATATAATTCACCTATTAAAGTTACTACAGTTATAGCTCTAAGGAGATAGGGTAATAATCATATGATTTATTCAATGTTAAATTGCGTCCCAATAACATCATACACGTATTTAATGGCTGTCACCACTCTATCTAGTTCAACATAATCATATAAATATATTACGTATATAAGATATTAATAGGACAGTTAGCTGTATCTTGATGTTGAAAATAGAACAAACCTTTGGATAAATGGGGAGATGTTCCATCAATTAATAGCGATTTTGTCGTGATCTGGAAGGTAAAGTGAATAGCTCTCTTAAAATATGCTATTAGAAAGATATGGGATCCTTTGATATCTTGAGTATTATGTCACAACATTACTGATTGCCATTTTGCTAGTACTATTGTTAGGGTATAAGACTCTTTTTATCACATATACCGTGATATTAGTATTTATTTACTCTTATTGCTATAGTATATATTAGTACATTGCTATAGTATTTATTAGTACATTGCTATAGTATTTATTAGTACATTGTTATAGTATTAATTAGCATTTAATTTGTGATATATTCTATATTAACTTTATGAGAATTATTGAAATGTATTTTATGATCCTAAATTTATATCTTTAATTTTAAATTTTACTTACTTTATTATATATACAAAATTAGCATTGTCATGTATCAGAAGCTATCAAGCGTGTTAATACTTTTGTCGCTACATTCATACAAAATTAAGTATGGAGGTGATCATATAGTTGGGTTATTGTTGTATTACCTTTTAATTCATGTATTTTTTGTGACCTCTTTCTCACTGTAAACTACCTGTTAATTTCAAGAAATCTTAGAGCAATCTATTTGATTTCTGGCATAACACGGAGTTCCATATATCCCCGGTTCAGGCCTGCTCTGGGGTGACTCAGGCGCAACAAGTTACCATATAAAAATTAAGACTATGGGAACGGCTTCAAATGTTTTGCGCAAAATCTTTCTTTGTCGACCAGTTTGATCATTTAATGCGTAGAATCGGTCAGTCAATTGGCGAAGTGTACACTTGTGACGACAATCGTCACATTATATTTTAACACTCTTGCAGTGCAAACACATTTATAACGGGGATGACAGGATGAGATAATTGCAAATACACACCAAGAGAAATAACTGCTTCGTGGTTCTGTCTGCTAGCTCCGAATGAACATTACCATGTATCTCACAAATCCATCCTCTAACACCTCCCACTATGATTCCTATATTTATGAGGGGAACTTTTGAGTTAATGTTGGCATTGCATCATGATATGGAGGGGTAGGGCATTAAAGTGCGGAATTCCCACCAGATCGTCGAAAACCTAGTTTAGATCACCGTTTCAAAGCATGTTAAATTAACATATATCATTTTACATTATCTATATATATATTATTATAATATATTTATACTATATAATATCTAAGTTGACCTATACACTTATAATATATATATATATAATATAGTATAATATATTATATAATATAATAAAGTATATATATATACACCCTTATATATATATTATATACTAAATAAATATATATATATGCATATCAGATATTACAGTATATATATTATATATTATCGTAGTAACTCATATATCCTTGACTAATATAGAAACTCATGATGAGTGACATAATATATATAGGGTATAATAATATATAAGGCGTTATATATATATATATATCATAGTATATAATGTATATATTATATAATGTATATATAATATATATAACTAAAATATTATAATTATGATTATATGATATAATATAATATAATTTTATATTATATTTATACTAATTATACTATATATATATATTATATATATAAGTATATAATATAGTCATATTATATAATATAATATATATATATATATAATAATATAGATACGTAAGCTATATACATCCGACTATATAGTTTATATTATAACTTCGATTGATAATATAGTATAATATATAGTAGTACTCTATACCTATATCTAGATGGCGACTTTTGGGGGTAAGGCAGAGTAGCAACGCCTACTTGCCTTAGTGAGGCCAAAATAAATATTAAAAATGTCAATATATCATATATTATAATTAATTATACTATATATATATAATATATATGATAGTATATATATAGTATATTATATAGTATATTATATATATATATAGTGTACTAATAAATGTTATATATATTATATATATATAATGTACTAATGTATAGCTATAGTATATTGTATACTATTATCTATTATACTTAAACCTTCAAGAAATAACAAAAAATCCTCCAACAATGTATATAATATATATATTTAGTATATATGAGTAATATATATATATATATATATATATATATATATAATATAGTATATATATAAAACTATACTATAATATATATATACTTATATTTTAGTTTATACTCCACTACCTGTAATATATATATATATTACTCATCATTTAAGGACTTTCCTTCCATGCTCTAATACTACATATATATATAAATTACTATTATATACCTATTATATTATCTAGTATTATATTGATAAGTATGAGTATTTCGTTCGAAAGGCGTCAGCTTTAAGATGCCGCATCAAAATTCTTACTCGATTCCTTTATCCGATCGATCTCTTCGTCTCGCCCTCGATCGGTGGGATCGTAAGGCACAAGTGAACATGCAAATACTTTAAGAATTTTTGCTATGCAATGAGAGCTTCTAAAAAATAGTTCTATATTAAAAAAACTAATTACATATATATATATATAAGTAGCTGATACATATATTTGAGGAAACATACGTTTATGCTATACTGATCGAGTATGTGATTGCAGTCATGTTATTTTATCTTTTTATAATAATATTCCCGCTTCATTATAAATATCGGGCCATTGAGGCAAGTAAATCAAATATAATAGAATATTGTAATAACATAATTAATAATACTTATATTATGATAAAAACTATAATTAATAATTTTTAATGGCTATACTTGATCATCTCTCATTTTTTAATCTTATCTCTTATTTTAAACCCGATGATTCATTTTACATATTATCGTTATTAATATTATCTAGTATTATTTCTTGGTAACCGTATAAATATATCATCTATCCCGGGTTGAAAATGAGGGTTTCAGAATTTCATTAAAAAAAATTATTGACGTCAAAACCTGGAGAGGTCGTTCGCCAGCCAAAAACGCAGCTGAAGTCATGGAGACTGTTCATCACCAACCAGTTTTTTCATATATAAAATGTTTGAATCTAGACTAATAGAAATCAAGTAATTCTTCCTGCGGCGACTTTGTAGCAATGCCTCTGCAGTACTTCAGTGGCTATATGTTAATAATGGGTAGTGATTTTTGTTGTGGGTAAAAGTTTTACGTTAGATATAATAATCGAATTGTTCATACTTATTAATTTTTACATTATCCTTATTAACCATTAAATCTTGCGTGTTTTTGCATAAAAGATTTAATGGGCTTAGTTTAGCAATATTAAAATACATAATTGGATGCTGCAAAAAATACTAATTTTATTATTTTATTTTCATTATTTTTTACTAAATTCTTTTTCCGAGTGCTTGTAGCCTATTGAAATTCAAATGTTCAGAATGACGTGTGAATAAGTGATGATTCATATATGACGAACCATTCATAAAACGTTTTTTCCTTTTTCAGTCTCTTTCACAATACCAATTTATATTTCAATCTTGAAATAATATTAATATAATTTTTCTTTTCTATTAAATTTTAATATATAATAAATATACATTTTCAAAAGTTATAATGTATGATGACTTTTGGGGATAAAAATAAATTAAGTGTATATGGAATAATATAAAAATTTTTAATAAAATTATAAATATTTTAAAAAATAAAAGAAAATAATATAAAAAATTTATAAATATTTTTATAAAAATTTTTTATAGAAATAAATCATTTATTTTTCTTTTCGATTTTTATATATATTTTATAAAAAAAAATATTTCCAAAATTTTTTTTTTATTTTTTTTTTTATATTATTTTATTATTTTTTATTTATTATTTTATTTTTTTTTATTATTTTTATTTCTATTATATATAATATATATATATATATAAAATTTATATTTTATTTTTATTTTATTTTTTTATTTACTTTTATATATTTTTTTTTTTTATTTTTTTTTTATATAAATAATGAATTTAAATATATGGATCTATAGATAGAACATAAATAAACATCATAATAGTTATGTATATCGGCCTTATATATATAAGTATATATATATATATATAGTATATATATATTATATATATATATATATATACTATATATAATTATATATATATATATACAACAAATTTATCACTTATTCTGGCTTCCGAAGACATGAAAATTAATAATAAGTAAGCATTTACATTTTTTTTAATTTAATCACTATAGCTTGACGCATTTTAACTTACAAAATATTGATCTAAATGAAAAAAATCATTTTAGCCGGTTTGCTGTTTTAATAGGTATATAGGTGATCTAGTAGTATGTAGTATATGATAATTAAGGGTTCACAGTAGTATTTGGTAAAATGATATAATAGGTTTCACACTATACAGAAAGTTAAGTATTTTTTTTTGTTTATTTTTATTTATTGTGTTTTATAAGAATTTAATAATTAGGGTATATCTACTAAAAGTTAAAAACACAATTGTATATAATATGTTAATATTAAGGTATAACTGAATAATATATATATATATATATTACTAAAGTATAAATAATTAATTAACCTTATAGCTATACGTATATTTTATATTTATTTTCAAAGAAATTATCCATTTTAAATTATAGTTTATATAATTTAAATATATAATTTTTAATAGTATAATATTTATATATATATATATATATATATATACATTATATATATGTAACAAAATATATATTTAGTTTTTTAATGTATTATAAAATATTTATATATATATTAATAATTAATTTATAATAAAATTTATAATAATTTCTTAATAATTGTATATAGAAAATATTTAATTTATTATAAAGTTCATTGTATTACTTATCTTAAAGTATTATATAGAATTTATTTATATAAATTTATGAATTTATATTATATAAAATTTAATAATAATGTAAAGATATAATATATAAATATATAAAATTTATATAAAATAAATATTATTATTTAATACAAAATTTTTCTATTAATTCTCTAGTAATCTTATATCTTGAGAGTCTAAAATTTCTTATTATTATTCTCTATATCATTGGATACAAAATTTATAATATATATATATACTTAGATATATATATAAATAATATACTAATTAAATTTTAATTAAAATTTATAATATATAATATAAATATATATTATATTATCATATTTATCATAAATAGATAGATGAGGAAGATTGATTGGGTCACTCCATCACTTTAAGAATCCACCATTATTTTATTGGAAATTAAGTTAACGTAACAGGATAACATAACATATATTCTACATAATGGGATTAATGTCCTGCTTAGCCTTACAAGTATTGAAAATTTATATAATATTAGATATTATATATATGAATATATATATATATATTATATATATATATATATTGATATACATAATATATTTAAGGTAATATATATATAACTATAGCTTCATATATATAAATAGTTGGATATATATATATTATATTATAGTAATGATTGTAATAATGATTATTATATATATATAAAAAAAAATATATATACTACAGTTATTTAATCCCGTAATTATAAACATATATATTAACATATTAAAAGTCATGCATTTAAATATATAATTTTTATATTATATTAATATATATTATATATAACACTTATATATAATTATTTATATTGATAAATATAGATATCATATTACTATATATAACTACTACTTTTTGCCCCTATATATACTCCATTACATAAACTATATCATTATTATCAAAAAATTTTAGAACAGAAAATAGTTTAGTATACCATGATATTATCCATAATATATTGAAATAATTTATTACTTTAATCGATATATATATATATTATATATACGTATTGATTGCGCTACTCGAAGAAATTAAAGGAATACGCGCAGTACTTATGTTCATTTATAAAGAAATGATAATGTTATAGTCCACATAATAGCGTATTTTCAATCAAGCCGCCACTTTGTTTGTTTTTCTTTTTGAATTTATGCAAGATGTTCATCAATTAAATCCGTTATGGAAACAGATAAACTTATTGAAAAAATCGGTCTGTGTCTGTTAAAACTGAATGCATATTCTCATTGCCTTAATGCAAATGTATGTCTATATGGGGGTAGTTGTTGCAAATTTCGCTGATGTTGGGTTTCAATTTGCATGCTCATGTTTAGCGATTTTGGTTGGGTATTGAAGATTATATTGACATTCATTATTCATAAATTATTTCTTAATTGCATTATTAGCGTGTATGTAACCTCCTTCTCCCATCTATATTTCCTTATTCATCATTTCGTTTCTCTTATTCCCGATTTGCAGATCAGCTGCAAAAAATTTACATTCTACTGTTAAAATTAATGAATAATGCTTCTTATTTTTTAACGTTGAAGATATTTTTTTCTGTGAAAATTAAATTATCTATAAAAAAAAATTTAATTAAATTTGCAACAGAAAAGCTGTTTCTAAAAAACTATATTCAAGTTTGCAAACCATTGTAATATTCTCTCTTACGCTCACTTATCATCTCTCTTCTCCTTCTCTCTCTTCTCTCCTCTCTCTTCTCCTCCTCTCCTCTCTCTCATTCTCTCTCTCTCTCTCTCTTCTCTCTCTCTCGCTCTCTCTCTCTCTCTCTCTCTCTCTCTCTCCTTCTCTCTCTCCTCTCTCTTCTCTCTCCTTCTCTCTCTCTCTCTCTCTTCCTCTCCTCTCTCTCTTCTCTCCTCTCTCTCTCTCTCTCTTCTCTCTCTCTCTCTCTCTCTCTCTCTCTCTCTCTCTCTCTCTCTTCTCTTATTTGCCTCTGTTACTACCTCTGTCGCTTTACCTGTATTCTTATCTTAAGGATCAAAAGAAGGTTCTCGACATTATGTTGAGCTTTGATATTGTTCTTAAATGTATAATGGCTGTAAAGTTTCATTCGCTTTATCGAACGAAAACGAAGTTGAGTAAAAATTTCTTCATTTCTCTTCCAAGAAACTTATTCGAAATGAGAAGAAGAATGGAGTGTGAGGAGGTGAAATAAGGAGCGAATTAAGGAAAAATTTCATAAATATTAAATGAAATTGAATAACGTAAAAGAGTCACCAAAAAATAAGAGACCATGTATTAAAATGAAAAAATTTGAAATTACATAAATGTTTAGTATCAGTAATCTTGGTAAGTATAGTAAATAAAAAATAAATACATGTAAATATTAAAAATATAACATAATAACGATAAAATATCACATATTCAACCTCTCGCTTCTTTCCGATGTTGTTTTCTCTCACGGAGAAAAATCATCATCTATATTCATGTCACAAAACATTTTTTCATAAAATGATATCGCGGGTGGCACGATATCTCTCTGACACGACTCGTCTATTATTTTGCGTTTTTGATACTTAATGGGATTTTAGGCTTTGTAAAGTGATTTGATCGAATGAACTCGCTTTCTTTGTATTTGTTTGCTTTGGATGCTATAGAGAGCATAAGAGAAGATGGCAAAATTTTAGGGAATAGGAGAAAAGAGACAAGTTAGAGAAAGACAAGAACGAAGGATAATGAGAGCGACAGAGAAAGACAGTAAGACAAGAGGACAATAAACGTGCAAAGGACAGGGTAAGGTAGATACAGAACATACACTAGATAGGGCGGAGAGAGAGAGGGTGGAGAGGAGAGGATGAGGAGGGGAGATAAAGAGGAGAAGAGAAGGAGGAGAGAGAGACAGAGCGAGAGAGAGGAGCGAGAGAGAGAGACGAGAGAGATTTCTGTAACAGCGAACAAAACGTTTTAAGGAGCAACAAATATGAAGTTTTCGATTGTTTGTATAATTATGGACAAAGATTTTAATTTGACAGATATTATTATTGAATATTGCATGAAATGTTTGTTAATTTATATTTTTGCTTACAATTTAATAAATCAACCTCTTTTTCAATACTTTTAAACATCATTTTATTTTTTTCTCCCTCATTTCCCCCCCTCTCGATCACTTCCACCTGACCTCCTTTTCATTAATTCAAAGACCTCCACTACCCCCTACCTTTCTTTTGTTCGCAAATAAAAATATTATATAACTGAATTCGATAATTCAAATGATTTCATATAAACGGATGATACTCGTTCTTTGTTCAAAGTAATATTTGTTAAAGGTTAATTCCTCGCTTCGTCTATTATGTTTTTTTAGTTTCGTGTTTGAGTTTACCAAGATTTTGCTCATATTTAAAAGGAGGAGGTATGGGGGAATTACCAAAAGCAGTTTTGCTTTTATTTAAGGGGGGGGGTCTTTCTAGAAAGTTAAGTTACTCTCCTCTCACGGAGTTGAATAATGAACGTTCAACAAACGAGCCGAACATACTACCACATACACTATATATAATACGGTAATATATAGATAATTCCCATTCACACACACACACACAATATATATATATATTTATATATATATTTATATTAATATATATATTTATATTTTATAATATTATAGTATATATATTATGTTGTGTATATATAATATATATATATATTATATTATGGGTTTGGAATATATAGTATTATTATATATTATATTATTATATTATTTATCTTTATATATATACTATATATATATATTATATATACTAGTATCTATATATTATATATTATATATATAGTATTTTCTATATATATTATGTATATAATATATACTATATATATATTTATATATATACTATATATTATATATCTTATTCTATATAATTATATATATAATATTATAATTATATTATATATATATTTATATATATATATCGTATTTATTATATGTGTGTTTGTGTTTGTGTATGTGTAAATATGTGTCAATGTATATATGAAAGCCTGGATGCTTGTTTACGCGTATATCACTTTAAAAGCAGAATCAAGTATTTATTGTTTTTAAAAAAAAAAAAAAAAAAAATCTCTGTTATTTTTATCACAAGAGTCACAGTTCTACAATAAATTGCTTTGAGATTTCAACAATGTTCATTTGATTCTTGTTATATTTTTTTTCATTTTTAATTTTGTTGTCTTTTTTTTCTTTTTTTGTGATTTAAAAGAAGCATTTCTTTTGTTTTAAGTCTCTTGCTTTTGAGTTTGTTTGTGCGAGTTCTCTTTATGGTAATTTACTATTTTTTATCGCCAGTAAAATTATTAATTGTGTATTTAATATCAATCTTCTATATCTATCTATCTATCTATCTATCTATCTATCTATCTATCTATCTATCTATCTGTCTATCTATATATCAATATTATCTTGTATCTATCTTCTTATCTACTATCACTCTATCTATCTATCTATTCTATCTATCTAGCTCTATCAATTTATTTTAATTCCAGTTATCTATTATTATCTATCTATCTATTCTATCTATTATCTATTCTCATCTATTTTGAGTATTTGATCACTGATTCTGAATGATTTTGTCTTGTTTAAGATCCTTCTGTACTCATTTTATGGAGAGTAATGGGTTCATTAAATTATGCAGCGATTGATAACAACAATTTTGTACTGCTTTCACATACGATAGAGATATATATATTACGGATTTGGTATACGATGCTTGTTATAGTTTGGAATGCTTAAACATTATTTAAATTATATGAAATTATGCACAGTGTTTAGTCACAGTCATTATAAATAAGAATCGATCTTTATTGGTTAGAGGAAGGGTTGGAAAAAACCCGAGGTTGAAAAAACCATCCCAATGGATTTTTTTGAGGCTTTTTTTGGTTTTATTGACTTTTTTTGAGCTTTTATAAATTCAATTTTGAGAAAAAATAAAAGCTCAATAATTGAATTTATTTTTTGTAATAGTTCTTTAGTATTATTTGAAAATAATTAATATAAGTATTAAAATTTAAAATTAGCACAATATAATTTGTACAATTGATCCAGTCCCCACAGCTGATGTATAATATATATATATAGAGTAGATTAGATAAAGTAATGTATACTATCGTTTCGGCTATTAATATATGACATAACGGACTCATACTATATTTAAACGTCTCGAAATTGTGTCGCCATATTCTGACGGCTCTGGAAGCTAGAGTTAGCTAGCCAACTAGTTCCAGCTGTTGTTACCCTAAACTAGCGGCTTGCACAGGTACTCTTCCAGAGCTGCCACCAACCACCGGTCTGGTTTTTGGTGGTAAACCGGCGTAAATTGGAGATCGGAAAAATTCCCGATATGTATATAGTCACTTATTTAAGATGAGTATCCGGCCCGGCCCGGCCCGGCCCCGGCCCGGCCACCGGCATTTTTAGCACCCGTGTACGCCCGGCCGGCCAAATCAGGAAAGCGGGGTTTTCTTCCGGGTACTGTAAATTTCACTAATAATAGAGGGTTGATCAAACAAAATAAAAAATATTTTACTTCATATTTTTCTTATAAATTGATGCAAATATATAAACATACCTAATAAATATTTTTTTTTGTATTTACTATGTTTCAAATTCATTGAGGCCAAATTATAATTTTTCGAGTTTTTAACATTGAATATTCGAAATTTGTTATTCTTGAGATACATTTTCTTAATTTACTTAATGTTTTTATTTTTATTTAAAGTAATATCTTCAAGAAAATCAATTTTCCGAAATCTCTTTTCAAATTATTTTTTATTGATTAACTCTATAGTATATATATATATATATTATATATTATTCTATACTACTATATTATTATATATAATTATATATTATATAATATATATATATATATTTATTAATATATATATTATATTATATATATACTATATATTTATAATATTTATTTATATATATATATTATATATTTATATATTATATATATATATTATATTATATATACTTATTATATTATATATTATTATTCTTATCTATATTATGATATATATATGTATATTATATATTATATATTATATATATATATTATATATATATATATATATTATCTTATATATATATTTATATAGTATTATATATTAGTTTATTATATATATATATATATTATTATTTATAATATATTATATATTATATATTATATATATATATATTATATATTTATATACTATTATATATTATTATATATATTATATTATACTATATATTATTATTATATTAGTATATATAATATAATATATATACTATCTATATAATACATATATTGGTATATACCTAGGCACTTAAAATAATACTTTATAACATCACATAAATTGAAATATAACAAACAAGTAACATTAGCTTCTTACTGTCTCTTTAATTCCTATGTTCCAAATAATGAAATGATTATACAAAAATAAAAAGTTTAATGAAAAATATTGTTTAATTGTTGGCGTTTTCTCTTACATCCTTAAGGAATCCTGATGTTAGGAGTATGATTTTGAATAATGTCAAGGCTCACTTCGCCCGGTTTATTATTATTCAGTATTGTATATATATGACGATTCATTATTTTCCTCTTATAACTTGATTGTGTATTTAATGGAGAAACGATTTTATTTGTTTTATGTCGTGCCAGAGTTCGATGGTGTTAAGCTGAATTAGGAGAGTCTTTGAGAGATCATGTTTATGTGTTAATGTCTGGGTAGTCATTAGGTTCGCCATGTAAAGTATGGACAGTTAGCGGGATTTTATATGCATTTGCTGTTGATAGTATTAATTTTAGGGGGTAAAACTTTTTTCAAGGAATTGTTTTCTTTTTTAAGCATATTTTGGGGAGATGTTTTTTATTGATGATTTAATTCTTAAGGAATGGGACGATAGAAAAATGGTGGAGGAATGGGAGGTTATATATGAATTTTTTTCTGGCTTTGCGAAATGCTGCTTTAATGAATAAAGGAGGATTATTTTGTTTGATTGAAAGGTAGACAAAAGAAATTTGTTTTGTGGAGTTGGAGGAGAGCCAACTCGAGGGCTATAGATAGAGGCAGTTAGTGTAGCTATTTTGTGTGTATATGTATTGATCGAAAACCATGTATATCGAGGAGTAGTGTTTTCTGTAGACAGAGGAATAGATGTGGAGAGTTTTCATGAATTAAGTCTCAGAAAAGTTGTGAAGGTTAACGGTAATATGTGTGAGGACGATAGAAGATGATGTTTTGATATGTTTGTAAATGAAATTTCATTGATGTTAGTAACTTTCGGTATGGTCATCCACATAACGAAGACATGTGGCATTAGAAAGAGAAGGGTGGTGATATGTAGTGTGTGTTCAAGAGTTCCATAGATATTGTTAAAGTGGCGATAAGGCGAACCTGAGAGTCCTAGTTTGTTTGTTAAAAGATGTTAAATGTAAAGAAACCGTGATCAATTGTGAGAGAAATAAGTTGCTTGAGAAGGATATTTATCATTCTTTGAAATATATCCTACATTTAGTCGTTTAGATATAAATGATTCAAACGATGTAGTATTAACTGGTCATTATGACTAGGTTCTGAAGTTAAGTGTATGATTACGTTGTTGAATTCTTCGTATTGATGAGTGGGAAGGTGAAATTTTGCCGATTAATGGTTTTATTGAGAAGATAACAGAGAAGTTTATATTAGTGCTTAGTTTGGATGATAGGGGTGTAGGTAGTGATTAGGTTTGATCTTGGCGCCTAAGAGTGGAGATCACATGTAGCCTTATTTTTATTATTAAGTCGGATTATTCTACTTGCGTTCAAGCAATTTATATTATATATATTATATTATATATATTATATTATATATATATAGTTTATTATATATTATATATATTATATATATATATATATTGCTTTTATATTAATTTTTTATTTTTTTATGTATCCTTAGTAATAAAAATGTTGAATTTTTTTTTTTTTTTTATATTTATATATATATTTTATATATAATATTACTATATTATATATATTTATATATATATATAGTATCTTATATTATTATATATAGTATTTTATATTATATATTTAATACATTATTAACACGAAAAAATTTTTTATTAATTCTTTAACATATTTATTTAATTTATTATTAATGTTATTCCTTTTTTATAATTATATGATTATTATTTGAATTTATATTTTTTTATCCTAAGTTTAGACTTTCATGTTTTGATTGGCATTTCTTTTTTGCTAACCCCGCCGCCCGGCCCCGGCCGGACCGCTAATCAGAGGCGCCGGCCCCGCCGCCCCCCCGACGGAAATTCCCGCCCCGTCGGTCCTAGAATGAGTAAGGCTACACTGTAGATTTCGAGATTTTTATTTATATATATTATTATTTTATATTATGTATATTATTATATATCTATATATATATTATATTATAATTATATATTATATATATATTATAGTTATATATATATTACTTATATACTTTATATATATTATATATATATTTATTTATTATATATATTATTATATATTATATATAATAGTATATTATTTATAATATATTTTTATATTTATATATATATTAATATATATATATTTATTATTATAGATATATAAAATTATATATATATTATTATTTTATTATATATATATAATATTAATATATATATTTATATATATTTATATTATATTATATATATTATATATATATATTCGTATGGATTTCATGTGTGATTATTGTAAGTTATTCTGCTTGATTATTATTTTGTAAGGTATATATATTAGACAGGTTAGCGCAGATATTTTAATTAAATTAAATTAGAAATGTGATTACAAATATGATTATTCCCAATCAATGTAAAAATTATTTTTACTTTTATTGCATACTATATAAATTTACAAAACAAAAATTCAAATATATTCAAGTAAATTTTATACACCAAGAGGAAAGAATTTTCTTTTATTTATAAATAAATTTAATAGTTACTCTAACATTGAATTTTTATTTTTAGTCATAAAATATAAGATACACTTATTTGTACTTGCTGTATTAATCCTTTAAAAGTTTTTTCTTATTTTTTATCTGCAATATTTAAGATATCGTGAAAAATTCGAATAAAATGCAACTAGGCGCTCTAGGAACCGACCGGGGCCGGCACGGCCCCGGCCATCCCGGCTCATTTTTAGCGACCCCGCCTGCCCGGCCAAATCAGGAAACCGGGTTTTCTACGGGGTACCTGTAAATTTACAACTAAATTATAGGAGGTTAAACCAAAAATAAAAAATTATTTTTTCATTACTCCTTTTGTTTATTGATGCAAATATATAACTACTAATATAATCAATTTTTTTGGTATTTTATGATTATATACACCAAGGCAAATTATATAATTTTTCCGAGTTTTTAATAATAATTCGAATTTGACTATATCCAAATTGAATTCGGAAAAGGAAAATTAAGTTGTTAAATATTAATGTATTTATTATTTAAGTAAATATCTTCAAGGAAATCAAACATTTATGTAATATTTTCAATTATTTATTTTAATTGGAATTATATTATATATATTTACTATGATATATATAATATATAATTATATTTATTATTATATATATATTATTATTATATATCATATTTTTATATATATTTTTAATATATATTAATCACCCTAGGCACGGTAAATTCACTTTCATAAATCACAGATAAGATTATGAAATATCAACAAACTTACTGCTTTCGGCTAAGACACTTCAAAGCCTCTGTCGTGGATGACAGATCTAGCCAAATAAAAAGTTAATGAAACTATGTTTAATTTGTTGGCGTCCCTCCTTTCACATCCTTAGCTCTTGAATTAGGAGATATAGAATTTTGATAATGTCAGGGCTCATTCGCCCTGTATGTTTATAAATTTCAGTATTGGTTATATGACGATTCAATTATTTTCTATTCCTAGTGATTGATGATTTCATGGGAACGGATTTATCATTGTTTTTGGTCGTGCAGGTTCGATGGATGTTAAAGCTGAATTAGAGAGTCTTTGATAAGTCATGTTTATATTGTTTACTCTCTGGGTAATCATTAGTTCTCGCGATTGTAACGATGGACAGTCATAGCGGGAATTTTATATGCGTTGACGTTGATATTATTATTTTAGGGGTTTAAAGACTTTTTTTTAAGGGATTGTATTACTTTTTATTAAGCGAATATTTTTGGAGGATGTTTTTTAATTGATGAATTTAATTATAAGGATGGAATATAGGAAAAAAGTGCTTGGGAATGGAGGATTTACTATTATAGATTTTGTTTTTATTATAAAAGCTAGATTAATAACATAAGGAGGATATTTTAGTTTGTGTGTAGAAATAATTGAGTTTCTGTTAGAGATTAGTGAGGCTCCTCCATTGTGTTATGTAAGAGGGAAAGGTTTTTTTGTTGTTATATGTATGAGTCAAAAACCAATGTATGTGGGGGGGGGAGAAGTTGGTTTTCTGTAGAGAAAGGATTAATGTGGGAGTTTTTCTGATTTAAAGTATCAAGAAAGGTAGAGAAGAGTTAATAAGTAATTCATGTGTGAAGGAGTTAGAGGGATGAATGTATTAGCAGTTGTAAAATGATATATATATGATGTCATTGAAGTTGCGCAGAAACGTCGTCACAAACGAAGCATGTGGTGATTAGATAGAGAAGGATGATGGAATTAGTGGTGTTCAAGGTTCCATAAATATTGCTTAAAGTGGCATCACGGAGACCTTTGAGATGCCATGTTTGTTGTAAAAGATTTTGGTAAAAGTAAGAAACTGTGATTCAAGATGTGAGAGAAATAGTTGCTTAGAGGAGAAGTATTTTAAGGTGATGTTATTCTGATAAGTTTATATGTTTAGAGTTAATGGACAGGTACGGAAGTGAAAGGGAGGTCCACTAAGAAATGTTGTGGAAGGTTAGTGTATGAAACGTTGTATGAACTTTCTGTATTGATGGATGGGAAGGTGATTTTGCGATATGGTTTATTAGAGATAACGGAAGAAGTTTATAAGTGTGCATTAGTATTGGAAATGATAGGGCTAGGGTTGTTGGCTTGTGAATCTTTTGGCAAGCAATAGAGTGAGCAAGTCCAGTCATGGTACGCCTTTTTTTATTATAATGTACGGGTATTTACTACTTGCGTTTCATTCACTTTATATTACTACATAGTTTATAATATATTACTATATATATTATACTATATATATATATATATATATATATTATAATTTATATTATTATATATATACTATATATATATATTATTATATATATTTCCTATATCAAGTTGATTTATAAAGTGATTTTTCATCAGAAATCACTTATTTTCTAAATTTATTTCAAAGTATTTGGATAAGTAGCTGTTCATCTTTTCATTATTTTAGATTAATTATTTTAATTAGAATTATTTTTAAATTTCTCCTGGTTTTAAGACTTTCCAGTGTTTTTGCTTGCATTTCTATTTAGCTAACCGGCCCCGGCCCGGCCCGGCCCGCCCGCTAATTAGAGCAGCCCGCCCGGCCGGCCCGCCCAGCATTCGCCCGGTCCTGTCCCTATAGGCTTCTAATATATGAAACATAGTACAGTTGTTAGTATTGCATATATTAGTAATTTTTAAACATGTCTCAAATTGTCGAAAAGAATAGGTAAAATTTAAAAAGCCAAAAAAAAAACTACTTGCAGATGGGATTTTTTGGCTTTTTTGGATCTTTTTGGGTAGGTTTTTTTGGGCGGGTTTTTTAATGCCAACCCTGGTTAGAGGTAGACTGATGAGAGATATCGTAAGCCATATTTCAATCAAATACAGTATCATTTCTTTCAAATGATATACAGGCTTAATACCAGAATTGTTTGTACAAAGTAAGGATAGATTCTTTGAGATGATTTTACATATATGCTATTTTAATTTTTTTAATTTTATTTTATTTTTTATTTTTTTAAATGTACTAGAATTTAAGTCTGAAGTTTATCTATCTATCTATCTATCTATCTATCTTCTTATCTTTATTATATATTATCTATTATCTATCTTATCTTATATTATCTAATCTAATCAACACCACATATCATTATCTATTTATTACAGATTCATGCTAGTGGAAAAGTTTTCATTGCATAAAAGCTTATCAGAAATGGGATTATGTATTCTTTGTTCAAAAAGAGTTGCAAATTATAATGAGGACCTAAAAAGGATGTTTTTATTATGGAACTCCTTTATCAAATATGACCAGTCTTACTAATACTCTATATTGTATTGTTTTTAAATTTGAATTTATAAATTTGATTTTAATGTATATGTCTTCCTTTTTTTAAAAACAGAATTGAATCAGTTATTGAACTTTATTAATTCATTGCGAAGAATAGGATTAATTAAGTTTAACATGATTCTCTAATATATGGGTGATTTTACTCTGTTCTGATGATTCATTTTGGTAATTATTAAGGATTTATTGAATAATCATGATGTTGTTGATAAGTCTACGCAGATTCATTTACTTAGCTTTCTCTGCGGCATAATACACATCATTGCTTGCCATGTGATTTGATCAAGAATTCTAAAAGAAATTTACCATTACTAGTATTGTATAGCAATTGCCTTTAACCGGTTCTTGTTTAACATAATGTGAAAAGTATTCCCCCCCCCCCCCCCCCCCCCCCCCCCCCCCCCCCCCCCACTCCCACCCACCCCACCCCCCCCACTAACCCCCCCCCCCCCCCCCCCCCCCCCCCTTTTCTCTTACAGGTAACAGTTACTAATTGATTCTGGATAACTCGCTTAAGATTAATGGATATGCTACTAATATTGACTGTTTCTGTGACAATTAGAATTTTATGAAAATGAGTTTCTGATGGCATACTATATTGAAGACAAGAAACACTTAGATGTACATGGTATAAAGATATATGTGAAATTCTACAAATAGCAAGTGAAAAATTTTCTGTAGATTGCAAAAAAGTTAAAAAATGTATACCTGGATGGAATGAAAATCTAAATAAACTACATAAGGAAGCGCATTATTATATTCAACAAAGTTGGAATACAAAAAGAGAGAAACGAGATGGTGAAGAAATTAATAATATGTGTATAACACGTGCTAATTTTAAGTTTGCACTTAAACAATGTAACTAATGAAAGTATCAGAATGAAAATTTATTATTATTTATCATTACCAAGGACAGTTCTTGGATCAAATTAATTAGAGAAAACAATCTAAAAGTTGTATGTCCAATGTCGGAAAAAGCATGAAAAGAAATAGCGGAAAAATTTCTCAAGTATTTAAGAAAGTTCTTGTGCTGATTTTGCAGATCGAACTATTGATGTTGTGCTTCTTTATTTACAGAGTTATTAAACTAAGGAATTATGAATTAATTAATTAAATGAAATGTACTCTACTACCATCTTTTTCGACTACTAAAATTGTGGAAAATAAATTAGATATTACCTTGGTGAGTGTATGCTCAATGTCTATTCACACTCCACCCCTGTACATTGCAGAAGGGTTATACTCCAAGCATAAAAGGTTATTATGAGATTGACTGATTTAAACTATAGACATATATGTGTCGTTCAGTTTTTCTTAGTGTTGAGAATGGACTTTTAGATATTGTAGAAAATTTATTGTGCTTTAGACGACAGACAAAATGGATTTAGATCAAATATTCACAGAACGGCCTTATTCGTTTAAAGAACAATAGCAGAATTAACTAACATGATTTCCGGTTTTGCTCTTTTTTTTGGATTTAACATAAGCATTTGATAAAGTAAATCATGATCTCTTACTTATAACATTAGATTCTATAGCAAATTACGGACATTCGTTTATTTTGGTTTAGTATTTTTATTCAATTTGCTTGTTCAATTAAGATTAGTGTATTCAAATTGTGTTATAAGAAATGGTGGTTAGCAGTGAATTTTGTCACATTTTGTTTTTTATAATGATCTTATAGATTATCTC
>JABUQX010086783.1:0-21087 GCA_015478945.1 Trachelipus rathkii
CGAGAGATTTTTAATTTAGTCTTCAAATAACACGTCTGAAGAGGTCAAGAAAATTAAGGCCGAAAAGCTAACGTTATTTAAACAATCTTATGAAGAACACGTAAAGACTTTTTAAAATGAATATATGCAGTGGGGGGGGGGGTTTTATGGGGAAGAACAATTTTAATTTTAAGGCCTATTATAATACGTACTGAACTCGCGAAAAATTGCTTTCGATATAATATATAAAAGTAGTATGAAGACATTTGCACACGGCCTTGAACACCCTTGACGCTTGACCGACCTTGACGCTTGACTGACCTTACCTTTTTGGCCCCAATTTTTTCCTGACCTTGACCTTTTTGGGCCTTGACCTTTTTTCGACCAACCCCTTTGGTCTTCCATGGGGCAATTTTGGCCCACGGTTCAATTTTGGCCACCCTAATTTTTTTGGCACCCTAATTTTTTGGCAACCCTAATTTTGCAACCCTTCGAAAGAAGGGTTGCGCCAAACGGTTGCGTCAGCAACCGTTGTACGTACCCCACCCTAATTTTTTCGATCAACCTTTGGTCTTCCATGGGTCAATTTTTGCCCACGGTAATTTTTGATCTTCCTTTAGGGACTTAGCCCTTTTTGATGTCTTAACCTTTTTTGTCCTTGACCTTTTTCTCGACCAAAGCTTTGGCCAGATACCATGGATCAATTTTGACCCACGGGTAATTTTTAACCTTCCTTTAGGGACTTTGCCCTTTTTTGATGTCTTAACCTTGTTTGAACATCATGATTTTTCGGCCTTGACCTTGCAGATAACCATGGTGTCAATTTTGACCCTAGGCTAATTTTTGGTCTTGACCTTGTTTAACCTTGATATTTCGGTCTTGATACCGTATCAAAGGCTGAAATTGACCATTCTTAAAGGTGAGTGAGGGATTAGTAGGGATTATCTCGAGCTCAGACAAGGTACCTGCCACCTTGCCTTTGGTAGGTATCGTGCTAACCATGAGGCCAATGTAGGTACTGACCTGTTTTGGATCCTGTCCTAATTATTTCAACATCTGCGGATCGCAACACACACACACACACACACACACACACACACACTTACACTTATACACACATTCACTATGACACTTATACACACATTCACTATGACACTTACATTTACCCATAGACACTTACATTTACACTTATACACACGTACAAACACACTACCAACCCTTTGGTCTTCCATGGGTCATTTTTGGCCCACCCTAATTTTTGGCCATCCTTAATTTTTCGTGCAGCCCTAAAAACTTTTCGGCCAACCCCTTTGGTCTGCCCACTGGGCCACAATTTGAGAACCCAAAATTTTTTCGGTCATCCTTTTGTATTCCCAGGGGCCAATTTTGGGTCTGTACGCTTTTTGAACCGATTGTAAGGTTTGATTCCTCAACTTTGATACCACCTATATTGTTGCCTCCATTTTGATACCTCAGCTTTGATGGTTCATCTTTGATGATTCATCTTTGATGAAGGCATCTTTGTCGGTTCATCTTTGATACCACTTATATTGATGATTCATCTTTGATGAAGTCATCTTTGTCGGTTTATCTTTGATAATCAGATTTTATTGATTGTTGTAATAAATTTTGAATGCCTCACTTTGATGCCTCAGCATTCATCGCTCAGCATTTGATGCCTCAACTTTGAAGTTCATCTTTGAATACCATCTATACGGATGATTCATCTTGATTGAAATCATCTTACATAACTCATCTTTGATGCATTTTCTACCCACATCATAGAACAGAGTTAATATTAATGTCTTCCCCTAGATCATAAGCTGATCACCACGGACGCAGCATGATCCCTCCGCGTGAAGGCCCACGAACCCGCACCCGCACCCGCAGGTGCGTCCTGCCGCGTTCCCGCCCGCCGCCCGTGCGACCGCAGGCCAGTAATTTCCGCGTAGCCGCCCGCGGCGTGTGCTCGCGGGCCACAATATTCCCGCGCGCGAAATGAAAAATATATATAATACCATGAGTCATAGATCATTTTTATTTCGATAACTTACCATTTTACTTAAAAAACATTTTTCGCGAAACCTAAAACTGTAACTCATTACAGACCTAGTTATTTAACACATATATTTATTAACATTATTTTTACTTTAATACTTTTTTAACTTATACATTTTAAATTATATCTAATTTTTAAAAATTGTGATATGTAGAAGAGAAAAACATCACAGAGTGCTGATATATAATCCAATTTTTAATTTAGCACAATTGTACGAAATTTATACTAAAAACATTAATCATACCATTAAAGCAGTAATCAGAGTAATCAATAGAGGTGTTACCTAACACTAAAGGGATTAGTAAAGCTTTGTTTTACTGCTTTACTGCTTTAACTCATGTTTTATAACTGCTTTAACTCATATGTTTTACTGATTTAACTCACTATATTTATTAAAATTACATACCTTAAAGCAGTAAATCAGTAAATCAATAAGAGGTGTGACTAGCAACATAGGGTTAGTACATGCTTTTGTTTTTAGCTGCTTTACTGCTTTAACCACATGTTTTACTGCTTTAACTCATATGTTTTACTGCTTTAACTCATGCTTTACTGCTTTAACTCATATATTTATTAACATTATGTTTTCTTTTATATTTTTTATTTTGTTGTAATAATTTTTATTTATTTTATTATATTTTTTTTATTTTTTTATTATTTTTATTATAATTTTATTTTTATTTTTATTTTTATTATTATACTTAGTGGTATTTACTCATGCCTATTGTTATTATTTTTTAGAACACACATACACCCCACACACACACCACACACACACACACACAGAACACACACACACACACGCCCCTAACACACCACACAAACATGCACCTCACTTACACACATAACGTATAATTTTTTAAACCACTATTTATTTTTATTTTTTACTTATTGTTATTTACTTCATGCCTATTGTTATTATTATTTAGAACACACATACACACACACACACACACACACACACACACACACACACACACTCACTTACATACATAACGTATAATTTATTAAAAACATTTTACTTTTATACTTAGTGCGATTCACTTCAGGCCTATTGTTATTATTATTTTAGAACACACACACACCACACACACACACACACACAACACACCACACACAACACACACGCCCACGTCACTTACACACATAACGTATAATTTATTAAAACATTTATGTTTTAATTAACCACGTACATTTATATTACTCATTAAATATAACTATAATTATTTCAAAGTTTCTTAAACTTCTATAATAAATCAATCATTCTCTTTGAACAAAGAAATTATTAACTGTTAATACTTTTTGTTTTATAAAGTATGTACCCATTTAGTTGTAACAATAACTTTTACTAAAATGGAACCTTAATTAATTAAAGCAGAAAAGTTTATTAAAAAATTTAAAACAGATAAATCAGTAAATCAGTAAGGCCACCCCTAGCACGCCTCTACACCAAGCTATCACGTGTTGTTCTATTGACTTACTGCTTTACATCATCTTTAGACATGTGTAATAAGTATAAAATAACAAATTAAATTTCTTCTCTGCTAACATAACATTGTATTTTATTAAAATCATTCTAAATTTTTATTTATTAAAAATAACCATTATTCACTTACATTTATATTATTCGCTCGAAATTTAACTAAAAATATTTCAAAGTTTTGTAAAAAATATTTCGGATTTTCTTTATTATTATTAATTATTATCTATGTACATTGAACAATCCATCACGAGAAAACACAACAACTCCGCACTCCTTACAGATACGAAACTGACCTTTCTTTCTGTAAAAATGTGTTGAAATAACTACTTTAGCCTAAATCGCGCCGGAATACCAAAAAGGATTATCCTATTTTAAAAGGCCTAAAGTAGTTTATTTTCAACACATTTTACAGAGAGAGGTCAGTTTTCGTATCTGTAAGGAGTGCGGGTTGTTGTGTTTTCTCGTGATGGATAGTTTTTCAATGTGCAGTGTTAACAAAATAATGACATAAAATTAGAGCGAAAATTTTTTAAAAACTTTGTTTTTGTTAAGGGCAAAGCTCTATGGAAGGAATATATTTCACTAAAAACCAAAGAATGATTTTAATAAAATACATGTTATGTTACAGAGAAAAATTTTATTTTGTATTATATTTATATTAATTACATGGCCAAAGATGATGTAAAGCAGTAAGTCAATAGAACAAAACGTGCTAGCTTGGTGTAGAGGCGTGCTAGGGGCTGGCCTTACTGATTTACTGATTTATGCTTTAAGGTACGTAACAATATATGTTTTAATAAAATTTTCATAAAATTTTTAATATAAAAGTCTATTACTTGGATAGTTAAAAAATTATAAAAAAAATTAATAACATTAGATATACTGCAGATTCTGTTCTCGCAAGAAAATGAATTGATTTATTATAGAAGTTTTAAAGAAACTTGAAATAATTTTAGTTATATTGAATGAGTAATATAAATGTACGTGTTTAATTAAAACATAAAATGTTTTAATAAATTATACGTTAAGTGTGTAAGTGAGTGTGTGTGTGTGTGTGTGTGGTGGTGTGTGTGTGTGTGTGTGTTGTGTGTGTGTGGGTGGGTGGGTGTGTGGGTGTGTGGGTGTGTGGTGTGTGTGTGTGTTGTTGTGTGTGTGTGTGTGTGTTTGAATTCATAATAACAATAGGCTTTAAGGACTAAAACTCAGTATAATAAGATAAAATGTTTTAATAAAATTATACGTTAATGTGTGTAAAGTGAGTGTGGTGTGTGTTGTGTGTGTGTGTGTATGTGTGGTTTTAAATAATAATAACAATAGGCATGGGAAGTAAATAACACTAAGTATAAAACAAAAATAAAAATGTTTTTAATAAATCTATAACACGTTATGATGTGTAAGTGAGTGTGGCATGTGTGTGTGTGTAGAGGGCGTGTGTTGTGTGTGTGTGTGTGTGTGTGTGTGTGTGTGTGTGTGTGTGTGTGTATGTGTGTTCTAAATAATAATAACAATAGGCATGAAGTAAATAACACTAAGTATAATAATAAAAATAAAAATAAAAATAAAATAATAATAAAAAAATAATAATAAAAATAAATAAAAATAATAATAAAATAAATAAAAGTATTAAACAAAATAAAATATAAAAAGAAACATAAAATGTTAAAAATATATGAGTTAAGCCGTAAAGCATGAGTTAAAGCAGTAAAACATGAGTTAAAGCAGTAAAACATGAGTTAAAGCAGTAAAGCAGTAAAACAAAAGCATACTAAGCCCTATGTTGCTAGGTCACACCTCTATTGATTTACTGATTTACTGCTTTAAGGTATGTAATGTTAATAAATATATGAGTTAAAGCAGTAAAACATATGAGTTAAAGCAGTAAAACATGAGTTAAAGCAGTAAAGCAGTAAAACAAAAGCATACTAATCCCCTTGGTGTTAGGTAACACCTCTATTGATTTACTGATTTACTGCTTTAAGGTATGTAATGTTAATAAATATATGAGTTAAAGCAATAAAACATGTGAGTTAAAACAGTAAAACATGAGTTAAAGCAGTAAAACATGAGTTAAAGCAGTAAAGCAGTAAAACAAAAGCATACTAATCCCCTAGGTGTTAGGTAACACCTCTATTGATTTACTGATTTACTGCTTTAAGGTATGTAATGTTAATGTTTTTAGTAAAATTTCGTACAATTGTAGTAAAATAAATGATTATATATCAGACACTCTGGATTTTTTCTTCTTACATACAATTTTTAAAAAATTTATAAATTAAAAAGTATTAAGTAAAAAGTATTAAGTAAAAAATAATGTTAATAAATATATGTGTTAAATAATAGGTCTGTAATGAGTTACAGTTTTAGGTTCGCGAAAATGTTTTTAATAAAAATGTTTAAGTATGAAATAAAAATGAATGACTCATGGTATATATATATTTTTTCATTCGCGCGGGAATATTGTGCCTGCGGGCACACGCGGCGGGCGGGTACGCGGAAATACTGCGCCTGCGGGCGCACGCGGCGGCCGGCGGGAACGCGGCAGGACGCACCTGCGGGTGCGGGTTCGTGGGCCTTCACGCGGAGGGATCATGCTGCGTCCTGGTGATCAGCTTATGATCTAGGGGAAGACATTAATATTAACTCTGTTCTATGATGTGGGTAGAAAATGCATCAAAGATGAGTTATGTAAGATGATTTCATCAAAGATGAATCATCAATATAGATGGTATCAAAGATGAACCTTCAAAGTTGAGGCATCAATGCTGATGCATTAATGCTGAGGCATCAAAGTTGAGGCATCAAAGTTGAACAATCAATAAATCTGAGTTATCAAAGATGAACCGACAAAGATGACTTCATCAAAGATGAATCATCAATATAAGTGGTATCAAAGATGAACCGACAAAGATGCCTTCATCAAAGATGAATCATCAAAGATGAACCATCAAAGCTGAGGTATCAAAAAGGAGGCAACAATATAGGTGGTATCAAAGTTGAGGAATCAAACCTACAATGTCAAAAAAGCTACAAGACCAAAATTGGCCCCTGGAATACAAAAGGATGACCGAAAAAATTTGGGTTCTCAAAATTGGCCCATGGAAGACCAAAGGGTTGGCCGAAAAATTAGGGCTGCCGAAAAATTAAGGATGGCCAAAAATTAGGGTGGGCCAAAAATGACCCATGGAAGACCAAAGGGTTGGTAGTGTGTTTGTACGTGTGTATAAGTGTAAAGTAAGTGTCTATGGGTTAAATGTAAGTGTCATAGTGAATGTGTGTATAAGTGTCATAGTGAATGTGTGTATAAGTGTAAGTGTGTGTGTGTGTGGTGTGGTGTGTGTGTGGGGGGGGGTGTAAGTAAATCTGTGTGTGAGTGTAAGTAAATCTGTGTGTGTGTGTGTGTGTAAGTAAATCTGTGTGTGAGTGTAAGTAAATCTGTGTGAGTGTAAGTAAATCTGTGTGTGTAAGTAAATCTGTGTGAGTGTAAGTAAATCTGTGTGTGTAAGTAAATCTGTATGTGAGTGTAAGTAAATCTGTGTGAGTGTAAGTAAATCTGTGAGTGTAAGTAAATCTGCGTGTGTAAGTAAATCTGTGTGTGAGTGTAAGTAAATCTGTGTGTGTGTGCGTGTGTGTGTGTGTGTGTGTGTGTGACCGCATGTGTATAAGTGTAAATGTAAGTGTCTATGGGTAAATGTAAGTGTCATAGTGAATGTGTGTATAAGTGTCATAGTGAATGTGTGTATAGTGTCATAGTGAATGTGTGTATAGTGTGTGTGTAGGTGTTCAAGTTAGGATAGATCCATACATACGTTCAAGTTAGGAACGAAATATGTGACGGGTGGGACACGAGTGGTCAAAAAAATTAGCGTGGGCCAAAATTGACCCATGGTATCTGGCAAGCTTTGGAGAAAAGGTCAAGGTCAAACAAGGTTAAGACATCCAAAAAGGGCTAAGCCCTAAAGGGTGGCCTAAAATTTCCGTGTGGGCAAAAAAAATGACCCATGGAAGACCAAAAGGGCTGGTAGTGTGTTTGTACAATGTGTATAAGTGTAAATGTAAGTGTAAGTGTCTTTTGGGTAATGTAAGTGTCATAGTGGAATGTGTGTATAGTTGTCATAGTGAATGTAATGTATAAGTGTTCATAGTGAATGGTGTGTATAAGTGTAAGTTGTGTGGTGTGTGTGTGTGTGTGTGTGTGGGCGACTTCAGATGAAATAAGTTAAGGACAGATTCCAAACAGGTCAGGAATACCTACATGACCTCAATGTTAGCAACAGATACCTACCAAAGGCGAAGGTGGCAGGCACTCTTTGAAGCCTCAAGGCTGGGTGGAGGCTAGGTGTAAGTGTAGGCTGGTTGTAGGCTGGGTGTAGGCTAGGTGTAGAGTGTACGCTAGTGACCGGCTGGTGGAGGCCTAGGTGGTAGGTGTAGCTAGGTGTAGGCTGGTGTAGGCTATGTTGAGGCTGAGTGTAGGTAGGTGTAGGCTAGCAAAACATCAAAAAAGGGGCTAGCCCCTAAAGGACAAAAAAATTACCGTGGGCCAAAAATTGGACCCATGGAAGACCAAAGGGTTGTCGAAAAAATAGGGTGGGGTACGTACAACGGTTGCTTACGCAACCGTTTGGCGCAACCCTTCTTCGAAGGGTTGCAAAAATTAGGGTTGCCGAAAAAATTAGGGTTTTGCCAAAAATTAGGGCTGCCAAAAAATTAGGTTGCCAAAAAATTTGGGTTCTCAAAAAATTTGGGTGCCCAAAAAGGTCAAGGCCCCAAAAAAAGGTCAAGGGCCAAAAAAGGTCGCGGTCAAAAAAAGGTCAGGTGGGTTTTTCGTCGAAAAGGGGGCGGAGCTACGTCGTGCAATATCCAGTTACTACTACTTATATATATATATATATATATATATATATATATATATATATATATAACTATATATATATATATATATATATATATATTATATATATATATATATATATATATATATATAATATATATATATATATATATAATATATATATATATATATATATATATATATATTTATATATATTATATATATTTATTATATATATTATAATATATAAATATATTATATATATATAATATATTATAATAATATATATATCTATATATATATTATATATAATATATAATTATATATATATATAAATTACATATATATATATATATATATATATATATATATATAATATACACATATTTAATATATATATATATATATATATATATATATATATATATATATATATATATATATAAGATTTTAAACTATGTAATATTTTTATAATTTCTTTATTTATATTTATAACTAACATATATGCTTCACCTTTATCCCTCTTGGGGCATTGCTAAAGTTTTGAGCCTAATATGGAAATTGCATCTTATCATAAATTGAGGTTGAATCGTAAATAAATGCAGCATATCACTCTACGAATATATTAACTTACATTGCTGCATCAAACCAGAGAACATACTCCAGATCGCACTTTTGGCAGTGATGTAATCGGAACTAACTCTGTAATTCTCTGCTAATCGGTTCAAGATCCAACACCATAAAGCTGTAATTTTTAAAACGTATCTTTCAAAAAAATGACAACAGTTCTAAAACCTCCTAAAATGTCTTTAAATACATCTTTGAGAATTATCTTTGTAAATTTTGTACTGAAATAAATTTAATTATTCATAAATCTAAAACTCACATAAAGATAATTTTTCATTAGAGAATATCCAGATATTAACAGAATAGAGATATTTCATAACACTCTGTATTTAGTTAATCTATAATGTCTTACCTGTAACAAATACAAAAGCAGGTAAGCATAACCACAAGGTTGTGTCAAAAGGAAGAACGTACAAATCCCAAGTTGCTTCTGAAGTTGGCCTTCTTAAGTGAAGCCTAGTGCTGAAAATAAAATTGAAATATTAAGAAAACAAGTAAGATATAAACCTTAACTAATAATGAATGGTCCTCTTTACTTGTTAAATTGGGGAGTGATCTTTATCAGCTAAATCTATATATTCCTTATTTACCTACTAAAAATGTTATGAAATAGCCATAAAGGCTTTTTAAGACTTCTGGGTCTTAATATATCAAACTCATATTGAACTTTCCAGAGGAAATCTCTCCTAACCGAACTGAATAATCTTTACTTCCTAAATCTATGGAGACTTTATATTTGCTTACTAAATCCAAGAAGTGCGTATCTTTTCCTGACAACCTCCACCAATAGAGTGCTCACTTTTAATTGATACAGAGAACATTTAAAGCTAAGTGAATTATTATAATATTTACTAAGTTCTTTGTTTTCCATGATATCTAACATAATGATTCTGTTTGTTTCAAATGACATAGTTTAAAAGTTATGATAGACTTGTAAGTCGATGAGCTTAACTTTCGGTATTTGTTACCCAGAGGGTTGTCACCTCCGATTTTTATGAAAATCACAGGATTGACTCTTAAAAAATGCTAATGAAGATTGTCGCTCTCTTTAGAAAAAAAAGCTACAGCGTCGCAAATATGTTAAAACTCCCATAGGATTTTGTTATAGTAGGCCGCCATGTTTTCGCACATTCTGAAATAAGCGACAAAAATTTTAAAAAATATAGCCAACAAATATATTAGGAAACCATAGTTTACTTTGACGAATTCTAAGAAATTTTAGAAACTGATATTTTTTACTATATATATATATATATATATATATATATATATATATATATATATATATATATATATATATATATATATATATATATATATATATATATATATATATAACTATATATATATATATATATATATATATATATATATATATATATATATGTATCTTTTCCTTTTTCTTTTTCTTCTCTCAGGAAGGATTCTTCATCCTGTCAGCCGCGCAAGCGTCTTTCTCCAGACATCCCTCTGCTGCACTATTCCTCTTCTCTTCAGCACTCTCATTTTTGGTAGCTGACATCTTTCCAGAGAGTCCTCCACCGATTCCGCCCATCTTTTCTTCGGTCTTCCCCTTGGTCTTCTGCCCTCTGGTGTCCATTCCCATCTTCTTTTCGGCATTCTGTCCTGCTCCATCCTCTCCAGATGTCCCCACCATCTCAGTCTCCCCACATCCATCTTCAGTATCATCTTCTTCACCCCTATATCTTCTCTAATTACTTCATTCCTTATTCTGTCTCTCCTACTCTTTCCAATCATAGTTCTTAACCCATTAGATCCCGAAATTAAAAAAGTTTGAATTTTTTTGTAAAATTTAAATATGTTGTTTAGTTTGGTGTTTTAAAGGTAATGGTAATGCTTTTTTAATTAAACTACTAAGTTTTCATAGATTTTTTTACCGTATGATATATCATACAGTGGGATTTGGCGTTTGCGAAAATAATTTATTTGGGGAAATATAAAAGTTTTCAGACAAATTCATTTTGTTATTGGATATATATATATATATATATATATATATATATATATATATATATATATATATATATATATATATATATATATATATATATTATATATATATTTATTTATATATATATATATATATATATATATATATATATATATATATATATATATATATAAATAATAAAAAGAAATAATATAAAAGATTTCAGATAAATTCATTTTATTATTGGGAAATATATATATATATATATATATATATATATATATATATATATATATAACATATATATATATATATATATATATATATATATATATATATATATATATATATATATATATATATATATATATATATATATATATATATATATATATATATATATATATATATATATATATATATATATATATATCCCCTAGAGATTATACTTAGCAGCCTGCAATTCGTCCAGCCATCAACACCGTGGTAGCTTGGATTACTAACACTACTAAGTTTTTTCCTGCCTGCATTTTTGAGTCCACATTCACAGCAAACATCAACGTTTTCGGTTTGCTATACCTGCTTCGTTGGGAAAAGACCTAGTAGAAGAATCCATACGATGGATGATGGTTGGACTGCTAAGTTTTTTCTAAAGTCCACGAGCAGCAAACACCACCACCACACCAGTGGCAGCTGGCTGGTGATGATTATGATGATGATGATGCTGATGATCGCTTCCTAGAGATTACACTTAGCAGCCTGCAATTCTTCCAGCCATCAACACCGTGGTAGCTTGGATTACTAACACTACTAAGTTTTTTCCTGCCTGCGTTTATGAGTCCACAGGCATAGCAAACATCAACGTTTTCAGTTTGCTATACCTGCTTCGTCGGGAAAACACCTAGTAGAAGAATCCATACGATGGATGATGGTTGGACTGCTAAGTTTTTTCTAAAGTCCACGAGCAGCAAACACCACCACCACCAGACCAGTGGCAGCTGGCTGGTGATGATGATGATGATGTTGCTTTTCCCTTCCTAGAGATTACACCTAGCAGCCTGCAATTCGTTCAACCAATAATCAACACCATGTTTTGGATGACTAAGTGTTTTCCTCCTTCCAAGTCCACAGGCACAGCAAACTCGTTACGTTTTTTATATACCTGCTTCGTCGGAATAAAAGAAAAAACACTTAGCCATCCTACCGCTGTATATTTTTGTTAACTTTTTTTTTTGTTTTTACTTGTAGTTGTACATTGTCTTTTTGGTGGATTATATGATGGTTCTGATGTTATTTCTTCTTCATCTATTAGAATGTCCCACTTATCTTCTTTTCTCACCGCCATTAGCTCTGCTCCTTGTGATAAAACACCCCTTCCAATGTCCCTGATATTGGAAAAAGATTCCTCAACATCGCTGTTGGCATCATCTCTATCAGAGTCCTGACCATCTTGTGGAGTATGGAGAACAATTTCAATTTGTTCTGCCATATCAATTTCAGCACTAACATTTTCTGATTGCTCATTATTATCCAGAATGTTTAAGATTTCCTCCGCGTCACATACAATATTCAGTTTCCTTTTGGCCATTTTTTGACTAGAATATATATATATATATATATATATATATATATATATATATATATATATATATATATATATATATATATATATATATATATATATATATATATATATATATATATATATATATATATATATATATATATATATATATATATATACTTACATATTTGGTAAGGTAGCAAATACAGATATACTCTTCTCACTCTATTGTAAATGCCACATCCCACTGTATGATATATCATACACACTAAAATAACTCGATGTTAGTTTTGCAATACCAATAAAATGTGCACTTTTGCAACTTCACTAGGCTCTAAAATCACTAATAAATGAAAGTACATAATATTATGTTTCTAAATCTTATCAATACAGAAATATAAAACTTGAACTTGACAGGTGTCAACAGATCTGCGTCATGAAAATTTTGCCACTGAAAAAAATCATCCCATGTAGTTGCTAATATAATACAGCAGGAAAAAATTGCCATAAATAGCAAGAAAAAACATTTTTTTTGATATCTCGCTTCACACCAATAATAAAAAAATCATTTTATATTCTTAAATTCCATTTTAATGCCACCCTATTTTGCGTATGATATATCATACAGTGGGAACTAATGGGTTAATACCCTCATCTCCGCCGCTTGTATTCTACTCTCCTCTCTTCTCGTTGTTGTCCATGTTTCCGCTCCGTACAGCAGCGTCGGAGTCAGTATACTGTTAAAAATCACTTTTTTAACCTCTATACCGATGTTTTTATCTTTCATCATGGGGTATACCGCTTTCATAACTAATCCATACTTTTCCATTCTTCGCGTAATCTCTCCTCCACTTCCTCCCCTTCTGTTAAAACATCCTCCGAGATAATTGCAGGTATTTACCGCCTTCACCTCCTCCCCTCTCACAACCATCCTCATCCCCTCCTCATTTCCTCCGGTTATTGTTAATATCTCTGTCTTCTGTACGTTCATCCTCATCCCTGCTTCCTCCAACTCCTCCGTAAACAACTCCACCACCTCTCGAATCGTCTCCTCTCTCTCGCTCCAACATGCCAGATCGTCAGCATATGCCATTATGTCCCCTTCAAATTCTCCCAGTCTCTCCCTCACTTTCCTTATCACCAGTCTAAATATAATATAAACAGCAGTGGAGATAAAACACTCCCTTGCTTCACTCCGGTTTTCACCTCAAACCATCTATCGTTCTCGCACTCAGTTCTAACATTACAACTGCATTTCTCATACATACTTTCTATTGCCTTCTTTAATCTACCACTCACTCCATAATTCCTCTCCATAGCTCTCCAGAGCTTTTTCCTTGGCACCGAATCAAATGCCTTTTGCAGGTCGATAAAGGCTACAAAGAATCTCTTGCCATATTCCAGCATCTTCTTCGTGACCATTCTCAGTGTGAATAAGAGTTCCCATCGTTTCTCTTCCTCTTCTATACCCGTACTGTTCTTCTTCGAGTCTCGGCTCTACCTTCTCTCTCAGCCTCCTCTCCAATATTCTTTCGTATATTTTTCGCCAGATGGTCCATCAGTGAAATACCTCTAATATTATTACAGCTTCCTGCATCTCCTTTACCATTATATATCGGTATTATTATTGCTTTGCCCCACCTTTCGGCACCTTTCCCTCTCCAACACTTGTTCATCAAACTGATGATTCTCCTTCTCAGCCCCTCCTCCCTCCACCACCAACTCCCCAGCCACTCCATCCTCTCCTGGGGCTTTACCCTTCTTCATCCCTTTAATAGCCTCCCCATATTCTTCTACCGTTATCTCTCCGCCTTCCTCTTCCTCTTCCTCCTCCCTCGTCTGATCTACAGCTTCTTCCTCTTGTTCTCTGTATTCTACATTTAGCAGATCTTCATAATTATTTTGTCCATCTATCATTTCTTTCTTCCGGTCTCTACCAGAATCTTCCGTTTCTATTTTTTATATTTCTAGTTACGGTTTTGGTTTCTATACGCCTTCGCCATCTTAATAGCTTTTTTCTTCCCTTCGCCCACATCTCGTTATTTCTCCTGCCATTCTCTCCGTCTCCATCTTTTTTGCCCTCCTCTTTATTCTCTCTGCCTCATTCCTTGCCTGTACATATTTATTCCTCCCTTGCTGCCGCTGTTCTTCTTTTCAGCCACTTCCTCTTTTTCCTGTTTTTCCTTAATTGCTTTTTCACTTCTTCGTTCCACCATAGTGTATGTCTCTTCCTATTACCTCCTACCCATCTTTTACCAAAGAGTTTTCTCTGCCACTTCCTTAATGACATCCTGCAAGTCTTCGTTTCTTCTCCATTCCTTAGGGTTTCCTGCATTTCCCGTTCATAATTTCGTCTCGTTCTTGTTCTGCCAACTTCTCCACTCTGATCACTGCCCTCTTCTGCTCATTTACTCCTCCCTCCCCTCTTATCTTCATGTCCACCACCACCAGTCTATGATCCGCATCCAAGGACACTCCCGGGATCACCTTTACATTTCTTAACCATCCTTTTATCCGGAGACTATCATGTAATCTATCACCGATTTTTGATCAAATTGTTGCGTTACCTGATTCCATCTATGCCTCGTAAAGATGTTACGTTTTCTAATCTCCTAGAACATCTTCATTATTTTTAGGTCGTTTCTCACACAAAAATCAATCAACGCCTCTCCCTCCATGTTTCTTGTATCCTCTCCAAATGGTCCCAATACTCTCTCCCTCTCTCTTCTCTTTTCTACTCTAGCGTTGAAATCTCCCATCAACAAGCACCTCTCCCCCTCCTCCTCCACCCCCCACCTCTTCCTCCATCAATTCCATAAATCTAGTTTTCCTCCTCTGAGTGCCCCTGTTGTGGTGCATATACCTGGAATATTCTATATTTTATCCGGCCTATCTTCAATACGCACATCATCAACCTCTCATTTATAATTTTTACTCTCTGTATACATGGTGACAGTCTTGGTTCCACTATAATTCCGACACCATGCTTTCTTATTCCTTCTCTCACCCCACTATACATCAGAACAAATCCTTCTCCCATCTCTTTACCCTCCTCACACCCCCACTCTCATCTCCGCCATCCCCAAAATATCTATCTTCCTCTCCTTCATGATATCTATTATCTCCTCCTCTTTATCTCCATAGGTACCCACATTTATCGTGGCACACCTATAATTCTTAAAAGTGTTTTCCTGATTCCTATTCCGTAAATCTCGCCGAAGTCGTCGTCTAAAGTTCTGTCCGGCTTCCGAGGCTTGCGCTTGAGTTCTGCAAGCAGTTTATTTCGGGAAGTGGCTTGCTAGGCCTATCCTTCCCTAGCTATAGCTCCTTTAGCCGAGGACACCTCCTGGTGTCCTCGTTGCCCGGGGTGCACGACGGGGATGCGGAGTTAGCCTTTGCACCCCGTATATATATATATATATATATATATATATATATATATATATATATATATATATATATATATATATATATATATATATATATATATATATATATATATATATATATATATATATATATATTTATATATATATATATATTTATATATATATATATATATATATATATATATATTTAACATATATATATATATATATATATATATATATATATATATATATATATATATATATATATATATATATATATATGTAACTCTTTACATATATATCTATATATATATATATATATATATATATATATATATATATTGATTTAATATTATTTCTGTAATTCCAGAAAAGGGTGAGGAGAGTTATCTCGAAAAGTATTAAAACTTACAGAAAAACCAATTACATATTTGGAATCAGCGTATAAAAACACTTGTGCAGAGTGTAAAGTATTTATGTAGCCATATGGAAATTCATTTTATTTTTAAAACTAATGAACACCCTAAGTAGACCGCATAGATATCAGGAGTCGGGGTGTATCGGCCTCAAGGTGGACGATGGGGAACTTCTGATCCCCCCATCGGCTCGAAGCCCCCTAAAAAGAAATTCAAAGAAAAATATATTTCCATTGGGGCTCGAACCGATGGGGAACAGGAGGACGAAGTCCCCCGTCGTCCACTTAGAAGCCGAGACCCTACTCCTGTTATTTATGCGGTCTACTCTAAGATGTTCGTTAGTTTTAAATCATAAAACGACTTTACATATAGGCTGTATATGTAATTTTTTACACTCAAATAATAAGCTTTTATACCTGATTCCAAATATGTAATTGGATTTTCTTATATACTATATGATATATATATATATATATATATATATATATATATATATATATATATATATATATATATATATATATATATATATATATATATATATATATATATATATACGTTAATATTATTTTTTTATCATATTCGTACGTTAAATTGGTATAGGCTATATTAATTGCAAAAGCCTAGATAGAATTTTAGTATCATATGGTTCAATATGGAGGTATGTAGTGCTACTTTATCTAATGAAACTATTTCTTTGTGTAAGGGTTGTGAAAATACAATACTATCATTTTCTAGATTTTGTGACAGTGATGACAATTTATTTAATTTTTTATATATTCATAATGCCTTAAAGAAATCCATGAAATGTCCTAACTGCAATATATTTTGCCCGTGATTGCGGAAGTCTTATCAGTGTCTGCAGGATCAGTGATACCAACATCTTACAGTTACCATTCTTACAATTTTATGGATCCTGATTCCGCAGCTCATACACAGAATATAGAAATAATTTGGAGGGAGGTTAGATCTCTTGTCCCCAAATACGGTAATAAAAAACAACATTTCGACGGACATATTGCAGAGTTTATCTTTAAAAAAAATTTTTCTATAAAGAAAGATTGCAACACTTACTGATTGTTACGAGGCTTACCAACCAAAAAAGCAGTCAACAGTAACTTTCGGTTCAGAGGATTCAGATAGTGATTACTAATTAGGTTAGTATATATATATATATATATATATATATATATATATATATATATATATTTATATATATATATATACTATATATATATATATATATATATATAGAAGAGATAGAGATGAAGAATAATAATTATATATATATATATATATATATATATATATATATATATATATATATATATATATATATATATATATATATATATATATATATATATATATATATATATATATATATATATATATATCAATGCGTCTGTCCCTGACAGACCTAGACTCTTACAGAGTTCGAGCAATGCCTCAGTACTAGCCATTTTTACATCGAATAATTAACTTAGTTTAGGCCACAGTCTACTTGAAAATTTCGTCTGCGATCTCAAAAATTACGAGCTATTTACCGATTTTTGGCACTTACTGATAATGCCATAAAAATTGTGATGCGCTTACAAATATATATATATATATATATATATATATATATATATATATATATATATATATATATATATATATATATATATATATATATATATATATATATATATATATATATATATATATATATATATATATATATATATATCGGAAAAAAATTTTATTTTCTTTAAAAAAAATTCTTGCGTTTTCTAGGTCGCCTATTTCACAATGTGCGAAAACATGGCGGCCTACTGTAAGAAAAGCCTATGGGAGGTTTAACATATTTCCAACGATGTAACTTTTTTTTCCTAAAGAGAGCGACAATTTTCATTTTCACAATTCTCCATTATTATTTTTTCAGAGTCGATCCTGTGATTTTCATAAAAATCGGGGGTGACAACCCTCTGGGTAACAATTACCTAACTTTCAAAATATTTCTTTCTTTATTATTTTTCTGTAAAATAAAATTACACACCAAACCTAGATAAATGGGCTATAAAACATCTACAATATATATTTTGCAATTTATTTTACGTTAAAGTATCGAAGAGGTGATTCACTTCAATTTAAATTGTCACTTGTCTTAAACATTTGACAAACCCAAAAGCAAATTCATTTCAAAAGGGCTCCCATTGAGAAATTATCAGAAGGATAATTCTTCTCGATTCCTATTTTTTATAACAACTTTGTAATTACCCAAAAATCTAATTGCTTGTACGGACCCTCTGGTATGAGGTTTACTTTATTGTGATCGAGGTTGAGAACTTTTGTTCATAATATAATCTATTCGCCTATAGGTAAATCCAAAAGGGTAAGTAAAACATTTAATAATCCAGCCTGGTCACAACAGGAGTCTGCTTTGGTTTTCCCCTAAAACATATTTATCTGACATTGCATATGATTTTTCATTATTAAATTAATGGCATTAACTAGATTTTAAATAATTCTTCTTTATTAGGTCTGAAAATGCAACACCACGATCTATCGTCCTCAGTTTTACGAAAGAACAAATTAAAAACTTTTTTTCATCATCCTTTGTCAGAAATCTTTGTCAAAAAGTTTAAAAGAAAGTCAAGAACAAAAAATCATCCAGGGTGATTCGGTCTTCTCTCCATCTTGAGCAATATGATAAGATCTCAACTACTTAGTGTGGTGGTGTACATTGAAATTCACTAAGGCCTGCGATTGAGTTACTTATATTAAAATTATTCATACTTATTGTATGAAGTGAAATGCAAGAAAAAATCTTACCTAAAGTACTGTATTGGTGATGTATAATCAATTATTCTTGATCTGCGTTGGTTGATGATCAGAGGATCAACTACAAGGTCGGCTTCGCCATACCGAATCGCATCCACCACTCCGTTCCATAATAATATATTATTTGCAGTGTATCTTTAAATGTTATATTAATTTTTTTTATATTTGACTTCTTTAAAATTTATTTTTAGCATAAATTTAAAGTAATTAATTCTGAATAATAAATTACTTTAATTGAATATTTAAATTTAATAATATTACCAATGTATTAGTTATTAATTTTGGAATACAGATGTCTGATAAATATCCTTACGTAATATTTAGCTGTTCCTTTATAGACATAAAAATATCTACGCAGTAACCCTCGTCAAAATTATCAGTTGGTTTATTAGGAAGCACAGATACATAATTTACCAGCTGAAAATAGAATTCATCATAAGAGTATGAAATAAAAGGTTCTCTCATATATATATATATATATATATATATATATATATATATATATATATATATATATATATATATATATATATATATATATATATATATATATATATATATGTATATAATGTAATAATAATATATATATGTATATATATATAATAATATATATAATATAATGTATAATATATATTTATATTTATATGTTATATATTTATATATTTAATAATATATAATAATAATAATAATATATATATATATATATAATATATATATATAATAATATATATATATATATATATAATATATATATAATAATAACATGTAATAATAATAATAATAATAATAATAATAATATATATATATAATATATATATAATAATAATAATATATGTTTATATGTTTAAATAATAATATATGTATATATGTTTATGAATAATAATAATAATAATAATATATGTATATAATAATAATAATAATAATATAATAATAACCTATATAATATATGTATATATAATAATAATAATAATAATAATAATATGTAATATGTAATAATAATGTGTAATAATAATATAATAATATGTATATATGTTTATGTTAATAATAATAATAATATGTAATATGTAATAATAATAATATGTATATATATAATAATAATAATAATAATAATAATAATAATATAATATAATAATAATAATAATAATAATGTATAATAATATAGCATAACTATATATATATATATAATATGTTTATGTAATATGTAATAATAATAATAATAATATAATAATAATAATAATATATAATATATATAATAATATAATAATAATAATAATAATAATAATAATATTAATAATAATATAATATATATATATAATAATAATAATAATAATAATAATAATAACAATAATATAATAATAATAATAATAATATGTTTATAATAATAGCAATAATAATAATAATATGTATATGTATATATAATAATAATATATTAATAATAATAACAACATAATAACAATAATAATAACAACTCAATAATAATAATAATAATATGTATATATAATATATGTAATATATATAATAGTAATTTGTATATATATGTATATAATAATAATAATAATAATAATAATAATAATAATAATATATAATAATAATATATATATATATATATAATAATATAATAATATGTAATAATAATATATATATGTTATATAATATATATAATAATAATAATATGTATATATATATATATCTAATATGCTCATATATAACCAATAATAATATAATAATAATAATAATATAATAATATGTAATAATAATAATATAATATAATATATGTTATAATAATGTATATATATAATATATATATAATAATAATAATAATATAATAATAATAATAATAATAATAATAATAATAATGTGGCAATAATAATAATAATATGTAATATATATAACTAATATATATCAACTCAATATAATATATCAGCATAACTACTAATATGTATGTAATAATAATAATAATAATAATAATAATAATAATAATAT
>JABUQX010086784.1:0-2500 GCA_015478945.1 Trachelipus rathkii
GGAAAATTTGGGTGTTTAACCGTTTCGCATTTATCATTAGAGCCTTTTAGCACGTTTTGTGCCACTTCATATATTGTTTAATTCATTATCTTTATTATTATTTTTTTTTTTTTTGAAGTATATATTAAGGGTGCTGCTTTGTCTAAAAGACCCACTTGGCGGGGGGAGGAAGGTATGTCAGAGATGGTGTGTAATTCCATTTTTGTATTTGTACTGGTACTCGATCGTTCCTTTCATTATTATTTAACATGATAAATTCATCTAAATGTCGTGTTAAATAGCCAATAATAAAAATTTTATTTATTTATTTTTCAGTTATTTTGTGGATCAATCATTTTCTCTTTTAGGAATTATCTATTTATTTTAATAATATTTATATCATCTATCTATTTATGCTTCTAGCCCTAGATTTGTTTATGTGTCTGTCTGTCCGTTGTATGTATGTATGTAATAATAATAATAATAATATATATAATAATAATAATAATATGTATATATATATATATATATATAATAATATGTATAATAATAATAATAACATATATATATTATATATATATATCTATATATATATATAATAATAATAATAATAATAATAATAATATATATATGTATATATATATATTAATAATAATATATATATATATATATATATATTTATATATAATAATATATGTAATAATAATAATAATATAATAATATATAATATAATATAATAATAATAATAATAATAGTAATAATAATAATAATAATAATAATAATATAATAATAATAATAATATATATGTATAATATAAATATATGTAAATATATATATGTTCGTAATAATATGTATAATAATATAATAATAATAATATATATGTGTAAAAATATATAACTATATATATATATATATATATATATATATAAAATATATTATATATATATAATAATAATATATATATATAATAATAATAATAATAATAATATATATATATATATATATATATATATATATATAATAATATAATAATAATAATTATATATAATAATAATAATAATAATAATAATATAATAATAATATATATATATATAATATATAATATAATATGTATATATATATATATAATATACCTTATAATATATGTAATAATAATAATAATAATAATAATAATAATAATAATATATATATGTATAATAATAATATAATAATAATATATATATATATAATAATATATATATATAATATATATAATAATAATAATATATATATATATTTATATATATATGTATATAATATATATATATATATATATAATAATAATATATATATCTTTATATATATATATATAATAATAATAATAATATGTATATATAATATCGAGATGGGCGCGCAAATTTTAAACTTTAAAGCGCAAACGCAAAAGCGCAAAGTGGAAAAACTTAGTCCGCAAGCGCAAAAGCGCACAATTTTTCAAAGAATTAGTCCGCATGCATAAGCACACATGTCCAGAATCAAATTTTTTAAAGCACAAATTTGGAGCGCAGAAAAATAAAAAAATTAAGCGCAAGTATTTAAAGAAGAATTATTTTAAAAGTTAATTAAATTCTAAATATATAAAATATTAGAGAAAGATTTTATTAATGTTATTCAATTATCTGTGATCTTCCTCCTCGCTCTCCTCTTGCATTCTGAATAAGGTCATATTCCCTTTCATAAAGATAAATTTTCAAAATTGCTGGATGCCATGGCTGCCCTTTTGCTCTTAGAATCTCAGAGCCTTGACTAAACAACCTTTCCACGGCCGCTGAGCTGGGTAATGGGATATTATACTTAATAAACAAGTCCCCTCAGACCTCCTGGTATTCACACGGGAAACGGGTTCGTAGTGGAGGGGTTCTGTGGTGGACATTTACTACCAGACCAGCTATCAAGATTGTCCTTTCTTCCAGAATTTGACTGGGATATATAAATCCTCATACAGAATATTTGGGATGTTATGAGACTAAGTCTTACAAAGTTCATTGTAGAATATAATAAGTGTTGTGGATGTAGTAAATGTATAAGTAATAATATATATTTTATATATATATATATATATATATATATATATATATATAATATAATATATATATATCAATATATATAATAACATATATAACATAATATACTACTATGTCATGTCATAAGTGTGTATATATATATATGTGTGTATCATGATGTGTATATGTGTATATGTCATAATATATTCAATAATATGTGTAACAGCATGCATGCAAGCAACATAACTGTGATAACAACAACTATATGCATGCTGTATGTCAGGCACCTGGGTTCTTGGTTGAAGATAGACTCATAGCATATGTAAAAGCATAATGTAACATGTAACATGCATGTATATATGTGTGTATATAATAATAGTATGTAATATCTATGTATCATGTATATATATATAATATCTATAATATAATAATATAATATATGTAATAATAATAATAATAATAATATAATAATAATAATA
>JABUQX010086784.1:10000-40128 GCA_015478945.1 Trachelipus rathkii
GGAGAAATTCTTCCTTATTGTGATTTCTAAACTGGTGACGGATTTTTATTTTATTTCGTTATTCAGTAATTTGTGCTGGAATCCCTTGTAGAGGTTATTGTTGTATAATCTTTTGGTAAAAATTTTAAATCTGATAAAGTTAGGAGTAATATTATAGTCTTTACATCGTTTTAAAAACTAATATCAAGCTACTTATCTCATAAAGACCCTCTACCTTCTCCCTTGCGTTCTTCAGTCATATATAAATATTCCTGTTGAGCTTGCCTCCTATGTTGGTAGCACTCAGCGTCAACTCTCAGGGCTGATGAGCATAGAGGTTGCACGGCTAGAACCGGAACATATTTTACATCCTCATCCCCTTCCAGCACTAGGAAAAATAGTTCGTTTCCCTAAAAATCATCCCATAAGTCTATCTCACTTCACAATTCTTTCACAAACCAACCAACAACTTGATCTGAAAATTTTAGAATCAATTCATATAGCCAGTCTTAACCCATCACTTAATAATGATAGCGGTCCGTTTCACCTGCAACTCACAGTATAATATATCTATTATGTGCAACTCGTGTTATTATTAAACTTCAAAAGTATTTTACCTACAAGTTACTTAAGTATTATTACCATGTTTGTCCTGAAGATAGGAATTACTTTTTTAAAGCATATATATATATATATATATATATATATATATATATATATATATATATATATATATATATATATATATATATATATATATATATATATATATATATATATATATTGTAAGATTAAGTAAGTCAAACATAAAAATTAAATAAATGGTTTTATTCTAAATTGTTATTTTAAATTGTAAAATTGTAAAATTGCAATTACTTAATTGAGAAAACAGCTGAAACTCATTAGCCGAAGGATTTGTATATCTTGGCAGGATCAACCGGAATAAGGTCACCTTAACAGATGTCTTCACAATCAAGAAGAATAATTGTTCCACAATTCTGTATGAGTAACACAAATACTAGTCTTAATTAATTTATACCTTGTTAAAAGTTTTATTTGTACACCTGAATATCAGAAGGTAAACTTACCATTTTTTGTTTACTGATGAAGACCAATACCGAGTCGAAAGACAATACAACTTTTCTTGAAAGAAAATTTATTCCTTCAACCAGGGTCTCGTATTAGTATTCCCGACCTCTGGCGTACAAATATTTAGTAGATTTTAACGTCATAAAACCTGCCCTTTTAACTTTTTTAGGATCCTTTTTTAATTGCATATATTTAACTGCTCGAAGTGCTGGAAAATTGCTTCGAACAAGAAGATATGGAAAAGGACCTCGTTCTCAATTATATTGCTTTGCGTTATGCAAGCGAAGGATATTTTGCAGGTTGTGGAAGTTTGTTAAATAAACTATAAACTTACGTTTATATATACATTAAAGGTTTAAATATGAAACCCTTAAATTTGAAACCTTGATACCGATACCTTTAATATGAAACCTAGATACCGATACCTTAATACCTTTTATTGTTTAAAGATTATTAAACATACGTTCAATAAATACACAATAAATAATGGTTTAAATAAAAAAGCCTTTAAAGGTGAAACCTAGATACCGACACCTTTAATATGCAACCTAGTTACCGATACCTTTATCATGAAACCTAGATACCGATACCATTATTAAGAAAATTGTCAGAAAAAAAATGATCACAAAATTCTTAGCTTTTTTAAGAATATATTCAGTTTCCACTTTTCACAGAAAAAAAAGATTTAGTTTTTGATAAACGACTCGTTCCACAGAAAAAAAGTAGAGAAAAAAAACAAGCTCCGATTCAAACACAGAGTTAGCTTTTTACTTGGTTATATTTTTATACACTCCGGGGGCGGGATGCCTCCAACTATCTAGTGGAGACATTAAAAGAAAGGACAAATAAGTAAAAAGACATTTACAACGCTCCTGGAGTATTCTCCTTATGCCAAGACAATTGGCTGGAGGGATTTTAACTTTTTATTCCGAATCAGATTCAGAAGAGTCACTCTCTTGAAGACGTGCTCTTGCAGCTACAGCTGCTTTTCGACTAGGTCTTGAAGGCTTAGCTGTTAAGATCGACGTTGGGCTAGAAGATGTCGTAGAGGTAGATGGAACTGATGATGGAGGGTTCGTTGTTTGAGAGTTCCCGCTATGAGTTAAGGACAGCTCCAGAGGATATAAGTGCTTTATCGAATGATGATTTACTTGTCCTCCTGGAGACTTGACGAAAACTGATCTAACCTTTCCATCATCTCCATGTACTAATTGAGTGACGATGCCCAGCTGCCAAAAAGGGCGCTCTTTGACAGGACTACGTACGATAACCACATCGTCTACTTTGACCAAGTTATTCCATCCAGTCTGGTAAAGATCTCTACCTATCTCGCGGAGACTTAGCAGGTATTCTTCATACCATCTGGTCCGAAATTCTTCAAAAGTATCTGAGGATGATCGAAGAGATTTGATCAAAGCATTTCTAGTAGGTGTTATTAATGGTTGAGCAACGTTCTCATTTCTCCACACCATGCTTGTTTTTGAATGAGGCTTCAAAAAACAATTAGGTGTGAGAGGAATTACATCCTGAGAACTTGACGTGTAGGTGAGAGGTCTAGAGTTTATGGCATCAGAAATTTCCGCAAGAATTGTTAAGAATTGAAAATATTCAATGGAGGATCGTCCGATGGTTTTCACGAGACAATCTTTTACCACTCTCAAGAGTCTCTCCCATAGGCTACCGGTCCAGGGACTGTATAAAGGGATTCTTCGATGTATGATGTGATTTTTACGGAGGAACTCCTGCCCATTTTCCGAGATGACAAATGATTCAAATGATTCGACTCCCTGAACAAAGGATTTTGCATTGTCGCTATACACAACGTCCGGTACTCCAAAGCGACTGACGAAACGTTTGAATGATTGGACGAATGACTCAGACGACATATCTGCTTTCAATCCAATATACAGCAACTAGCTAAATTATTAAGACTATGTAGTTATACTTGATAATGATGAACATTTTTGTGACCTAGTTGGAGGCCTTTCACTTTCATAAACCACCAATTAGCTTGGTGAAAGTCTCCACTCCAATCTGTATTGATAATAAGGGTCGAGAATAGTTCCATACATTGAGCCTATCACACGTAAAGTGGTTAAAGTTTAAGTGAATAATTAATAAATGTCAATAAGTTGCTTTTGTTAAAACCTCTTGCATATGATTACATATAGTAGTAAGAACCTCTCTAGTATAGCGTAGCTTACTGGGCTAAGCGGTGATACCAAAGAACCTCGGTAAAGTTTACAATAAGGATGTTTGTAAAAGTGGCTTGATTCACCAAATATGTTTGCACTCATAGTGAGGCATTTCTGATGAAAGAAGAGTGAAATGATTTGACCTCTCTCTCTCCCCAAGTAGGATGGAGTAAGCACATCAAAATCATAGTAGTTGGATCGAGCAAGTCTTCCCTTGCTTCTTATAAGATGTTGATCATCAAGAAACAAGTTCAGATGATTGACCAAATCAGGTGGTGGTTCGGTCAACGAAGGATTAGCTCTCGCTCTTCTTAGAAAAGCAAGTTCTTTAGGGAAGGACTCTTTCCTGCATCCTCCTTAGGCAATACAATCGTGCCATTGATTCACAATCAATGTTTATTTTTCGTGTGATTGCTGAAAACTTAAAAAGGAGAGAGCATACTCTTAGTAGAGCGTGGAGATTGGAGAACTTTTCAAACTTGATCACAGGTGGTGGTACAGCTTGATTTGTAGTCAGAAGCACAAGAGGAATATTAAAATTAGAAAAAAAAAATATAAAAGGAATTTTTGGCTTTGTGCTATTTTCCCACTTCCCGTTTCAGGCCATATAAATTTGGGTGGCCGATGACAACGACATTCAAGAGACCAAATTGTTCCAAAAATGAAAGGGATTTCCCCCAAATTCAGGTAGTTTGTTCAGAAAAACTGTCTCTGTGTAAGAGAGTATTCTCTATGGATTTTCTCAGATCTTACGAAATGTAAAATTTTGGGATATTCAATTGCTTTTTTTGATTTTCTTCTAAGAGAAGATAATCATTTTTTGAATTGTCCTTGAATTCTCTATTTTTTAATCTGATAACACGTTTTTTCTTTTTTTTTGTCTTTGGTTCTTTTTTCCTCTTTAAGAATCTCACTGCAAAGTAATTTGTTTGCGTAATCAGAAAAGATGTTTATTAAAGTATTGAATATTTGAGTTAGGAAAGCCATCAAGGACCTGAGGTAGACACTTGAAGGCTAGAAACACCGACAAAAGCTCTAAGCATGGTAAAGTCTTTCCTTTTAAGGGGGAAACTTTTCCCTTAGACCAGAGAATGCTTGGTTCTTTGGCTGAAGAGGAAACATAGACCACAAAGCCATAGCAGGTAGAGCTGGCATCACAGAAGATGTGAAGAGACAGGTCGGAACTTTCTGTCTCAAAGCAGGACCTATCGAAAGAGAATAATACCTTCCAAATAAGATAAAAAGTCAGACAAACATCAGCTTTCTCACCCATGAGGTCCCTTCTAAATCCTCCTCACATTTATCATCGTTTACCCACAGATTAATACCTCTTCAAATTCTTGAAATTCCAATGTTTTCTCAGCATGAAAGAGACGAGCCTCTGAGAGAAACAGGATAGAGAAACGAGGGAAATATCGGTAATCAAACTACTTTAGAGGCAATTTGAAGAGAGAAGCGACGTTTTTGTTTTGGTTTAGTTAAGAAATATCATTAAGTCACTCAGTCTGATGAATCCTAAAGCAGTATCAGATTAGAAAGAATATCCCAGAACATCTTTCTTAGCCGGATTTTGGTTGATGTTATTGATTATTCCCTCAGACTCTTTAGAGTGAGTTCTATAATTAGATCAGGAATAATTATTAGTGCTAACACCAAGAGCACAATATCAAAACCATCACTACGCTCATGACGAGTTAGTTAGTCTGATAAAAAATATGTCGATGTTTTACAGTGTATGATGCCCGAAGAAATGAGAGAAGATAAAGTGTCCATATAAAATAACTTTTTTACTCGCAGTAATGAAAGAACACGAGAACATAAGGTTTGGAATACCATTTGTTCACGCAATAGGTGTCGTATAAACAGCATCCTAAAGTATATAACTAAGGCTGACCTTTGACCAGACCAAAAAATTATGGATTAAGTCGAAAGGTGTAATCAGTATATCACTCATTTATCTTCCCAGAAGCAACAGAACCAAATATTTTACGATATCACCTCCTCCTTCTCAAGTCTAATTTGGTAAAAAAGCCTTCGATTACATCTGCCAGCACATCTATAAACATCAACATTTATATGGAATTCTAAAATTGTAAAAGCAGTCTCTAAATACAAAGAAGCCATCAAGATCTAAATCCGGGTAAAGCAAGCCTGGTTATAGAAAGAAATAGATACTTATTTTCACAGACCCGAAGGCTGCAGTTGGACACGGCCTCTACATTATTATGGTATATGTACACACTTGCTTCGCAGTCCTTCACTACAGGGAGATGAGAGGTATCCATATGTGCTATATGTAAAGTCCCTAACTCAGGAGACTAACCTGAAATATCGCTCGATGATTTCCAATCAGGCAACACAGAATAACTGACTTTGTAGAATAAATGTCCCCATAACAGTAGAACCGAGGTTTTGAAGTTCTATTTGAAGGACTATTGCTTACTTCAGGATCGAAAGATGATCTGCAAGGAGCACACATTCGCGTTGGTATATAGAATGGTACCTATAAAAATAATACTTCTTTTTTATTAGCACAATCCTTCGTTACAACGGACTTTCGAATCATGATACCTATACCTTCCTACGAATCCCTAATCATAACTCATGGAATTTAGCAGATTAGAGAAAAAATGTGATACACAATAGGAGCCTTATTGGGTCGGCTTCTCCATACATTGATTGCCAATAGAATTTCCTCTAACTTATGTTATTAAGTTTACAAGAAACCCACTGTCCAAGGTCTAATTATGTTAAGAGTAAGTGTAAGTGTGAAGAGAAAGATCGAAGTAAGGAATGGAACATGGATCTACTATAAAATAGAGTTGACGACTGTTTTTTAGGGAGAATTTTATTATATAAGACTGACGAGAGAGAAGAGGTCAACAACTTTGGACTTGTCTGTAAGACTCTTCCCTCCCAGTTTTGTTATCCATGAAAAAGAATCTTAAAGTTTGAAAAATTGTTCAATTTTAAGAGAAGGTGTCAAAAAACTGCATTGAAAGCTATGAATTCTTGCAGAATGGGTATATGTAACCATGGAAGGTAACTACAATCAGCATCTTCTCTCCAACAGTTTGACAACTGTTGAAATGTTTTCATTCAAGGTATAATACGAATACTTAATCCCCAGTAGAACTACTCCTAACAATATTTCTACACTATCTCAAATTGAGAGAGCGGGACTTTCACTAGTAGAAAAAGATCCGTCTCAAATCCTATATCCATATATGCGACAACATGATGTTACATTAACGGCTTCCACCTTTAATACCCTATTACCTATTATTAATCAAATCTCCGATAATGTGAAGACCTATATAGATCTATGAGCAGTAGAGGAATTTTTATGAAAAAAGAGTCTTATCATAGACAACAGAGATTCAGTATCCAAGTAACATATATAGGAATGGCATTGTTCTGGATTGTTCGTCTAATCTAAAAAACGTTATTATTGTAACTAAGTAGCTAACTATAGGAGAGAAAGACACAAATCACTGACTAACCTAACTTCTTACCAGGACTCGCATTTATGAACTAGATAGCTCCTCCATGGGAAACCAAAATCAAGAACAGACAGCGATACGCTATCATATTTTATTTTCCTTTTTTATCATTAAGGGAAACAGTAGGAAAACGAATGTTGCCAAGTATAGAGAGTTGAATTCCAGCATTGAAATACATAGATGATTATACGGCAATGGTATCTTAACATATCATCATTCTGGTAAAAGGTGGCAGCAGTTATCTTGAACGATTTGTATTGAAGGTTAAATCAAGGGTTTGGGTACCATTATTCCAATGTTATTGGACTTATATACGCCTAAGAGAAACTATTGTCTAAAGAGCACGTAGATGTGAGCCTTGCTTTTTTACACCAAGACCCGCACGGAAAAGTTAAGATCGCATAAGTCTTTGCTTGGACATAATAATGTCTGTGTTCCTTAGTGCTGCTGCAGCAGGACAACAAAGTCCTATAGGCATTGCAGCGTCTGCTCTTCATTGTGGTCGTGGATTGGGATAAGGTCGAACAAGTTAGGACATGAAATGCAGCAACCCCTACAAAGCTTACACTACTGAGAATCTCGCATATTCAGCTTTAGATCTCTTGGAGAAAGAAGGTGGTTCCGCCTCCTGCAATGGAGCCTCTTTTTTGAAACTTTCGATACATAATAAGAAGCTAGGTTTACTTTTTGCTTTGGTGGGTGAAGAATTAGATCTATTCTTTGTACGATAATTGTGAGAAGAGATGCCGCGATTCTTATCTTCTCTCTCAGGCCTTTCCATAGATTTTCAAAATCGCTATGATATTTGTTCAAAAATAGTAATGTAACGTACGATTGGGTTACTACATCATTGGTAGCGTAATCTTTTTATTCATTTCTGCGGTTAAGAAACTTTGTCAGTTGCACTACATTCTATTTCTCTAATCCTTAGAATTATTGTGCTGAGTTGATTATGTTTCGACCCTGCTTGAATGCTTCCTCCAAAAGATCCACTTATCCGAACTCTTTCAACTCGTGGAGGTGAGCCCGTACCTCTGTTACGAAAGTTCTCACTGCTTCAAGATTCTTAGAATCCAAAGCAGGAGCAGAATATATTTGGTGCAGTAATGAATCAATAATAAAGGGCTCGTCCAGATATAGTTCCTTCAATATCTGTAAAGCTACTTCATAATTTGCGTCTATATTTGGGAGGTGCTCCACATCCTTCTGAGCTAGGCCGGAAAGATGGGATTTCAAATATTGAAGCTTGGCAGCTTCTGAGAGGTCACGTCTGCACCCGATGATGTTTTCAAAAGAAAGCAAGAAAGATCGAAACTGAAGACGGTCAGTTCCTCCCGAAAAGCTTTTACACTTTAGTGGAGGAATTTTGACTTCCTGTTTGTGTGTAGTTAAAGTCTTCAGCATAGAATGGACCTCAGATTGTTGCTGGTCCGATTCCCTGAGGGATTGTATTCCTGATGCTGACTCATGGAGCGAAACGTTGGCAGCCGGAAGGCTGAATAAATTTTGGATTTTCTGCTGCTGAAGATGGTAGTGGGTGGATCCCACTAATTCCTCATCCAACAATTTAGAATTGTATTGCAGTATATCTGAAGCACAAATTAAGGCTTCGATTTCTCCATCGTATCTGCGTATCTCTCCTAACATTACAGACACCTCCTCCAACACAGACGAAACAAGAGAAAGGTCACCATCTTTTACGATTTCAGCTAATTGCTTGAACATGATGGTTATTTTTCGCTTCAATGTTCCTCTTGATCTCCTCAGAGGAACTAATTTAGCCTTTACATCATCTGTCACCCTTTTCTCCTCCTCGGGGGCGGTGTCACCTACGCTGTTTCCGATATCCGTAGATAGATGATGGAAGTTTTCCATTTGATTGAAGCAAAAGTGTTTCAACCGAAAGACAAATTCTAAGCGTGGTTCCATTGAAAAATTGTAATCGTTTGTGCTTTTATTTTAATCTGCTGGGGGGGGTGGGGGGGCTTTAAAGGGTGTCTTAGAGGTTAACGCCATATATATATAAGAGATCCACCTCACAAACTCTCAAACGACCTACCAAATTGGAAGCACAAACTATCACACCACTTTAATTAAAGAGTTAGAAATAGATGTCACGTGACAAAAAGACGAAAGGGGATGGTGTCATTTAAAATGAAGGCAGTTATGAGTGAGACCAATGCTCGACACACACACACACACACATATATATTTACTATATATTAGTACATCCTTAGTGTATATATATATAATATATATATATATATATAAGTTATATTATATATATATATATATACATATATATAACTATATATATATATAATTATATATATATATATATAATTAATAGTATATATTATATATATATATATATATATTATATATACTTCATATATCTTTAATATGAGTATAATCTAATATTATATTAGGCTATAAGATAAACATACCGCTTATATATATATCTAGCGTTATTTATCTTTTAGCCTTTTCAGCTTATTAATTCTTAAATGATAAACTATTCACACTTTTGCATAAATCAACCGTGCTCAATGAGCAATTAGCTATTCTACTGCAAAAGTAAATTATTAAATTTCCCTGAATATATCCGTTAGCAGTAAATGCTTATTGGTTGTACGGGGAAAGGGAATATGTAACGAATAGAAAATTTTAGGTAAAAGGTATATTATAGAAACTTTAATTGGGTAATTATAAACACGAAGAAAGTTAATTTCTTTCAATTTTTTTTATGTAAGATTAAGTAAGTCAAACATAAAAATTAATAAATGGTTTTATTCTAAATTGTTATTTTAAATTGTAAAATTGTAAAATTGCAATTACTTAATTGGGAAAACAGCTGAAACTCATTAGCCGAAGGGTTGGTATATCTTGGCAGGATCAACCGGAAATAAGAATACCTTAATAGATGTCTTCTCAATGAAGAAGATAATTGTTCCACAATTCTGTATGAGTAATATAAATACTGGTCTTAATTAATTTATACCTTGTTAAAAGTTTTATTTGCACACCTGATTATCAGAAAGTAAACTTACCATTTTTTGTTTACTGATGAAGACTAACACCGAGTCGAAAGCCAATACAACTTTTTCTTGAAAGAAAATTTATTCCTTCAACCAGGGTCTCGTATTAGTATTCCCGACCTCTGGCGTACAAATATTTAGTAGATTTTAACGTCATAAAACCTGCCCTTTTAACTTTTTTAGGATCCTTTTTTAATTGCATATATTTAACTGCTCGAAGTGCTGGAAAATTGCTTCGAACAAGAAAGATATGGAAAAGAGACCTAGTCGAGTGTCTCAATATATGACAGTCTTTGTGTTAAAGTGGCAGCGTGAGATATTGTGTCAGGTTATGCCGTAGAGTTTTGTGTAAATTAGAGACTGTGATAGACTGACGATTATTAGTTAGTACATTAAAGGTTTAATACTAGAGAACCGGTTAGAATTTGAAACCTTGATATACGATACTTTAATAATGAAAACCTAGAATACCGATACCTGTATAAGTAGCTTTCTACTTGTGTAAGGAACAGATAGTCTGAGATGTTATTAGCAATACACCATAAATAATGGTTTATAAAAAAAGCCTGACTTACAAAGGGTGAAACCCTAGAGAGGCACGCTAACACCATTAATATCGCCAGAGCCGTGAGTGTAGCTACCGGATCCCTTTAAGATGGAAAACCTAGATAAGCACACGGATTACATTTATCAAATAAACCTCACGCACTTACCGGGAACCATTATTAAGAAAATTGTCAGAAAAAAAATGATCACAAAATTCTAGTAAGTCCTCTCTCTCTCTCTTAATATAGAATATATTTCATTTTCCCACTTTATCACGCAGAAAAAAAGATTTAGTTTTTGATAAACGACTCGTTCCACAGAAAAAAAGTAGAGAAAAAAAACAAAAGCTCCGATTCAAACACAGAGTTAGCTTTTTACTTGGTTATATTATTTTTTTATAATATAATTATATATATATATATATATATATTATATATATATATATAATATATATCATATATATATATATAATTATATATATATATATATAATATATATATATATATATATATATATATATATATATAGTATATATATATATATATAGTTATATATATACCATGACGGTAGCGCTCCAATAGCTCCAAGAGGTAGAGCCCTCGCCTTAGCAAGCGAGAGGGCGCCAGTTCGAAGACTGGTGGAGCGAGAGAGCTATAGCTATCTCTGTTAACTCTAGCTTCGTTCCACTCATACGTTAATGAGTACATTGCTATCGTGCTTTGCTACTGAGGGTGGGGAAGACTTTCCCGGCATCCGCGATAGGCCTGGCCAGCCAGCGGATATAGCCGTTAGGCCCGTGATACCCAAGGACCTTTTCTCGATGGGTCCCACTGACAGGTCGTGAGACCTTCCTGGGGGAGGACGTTTTATATTATATATTAATGATGTTCCAATGAAATTTGTAATATGTATGTATGTTTAGCAGATGTTGAATCTGAATATATATATATTTTATATTATATATATTATTATTATATTCTATATATATATATTATTATATATATATATTATATTATATATATATTATATATAATAATATTTATATATATATAAACTAATATATATATTATATATTATAAATATATATTATACTATATAATAATATATATATAACTATAACTATATATATATATATATCATATTATTCTATATCTTATATTATACTATTTATTATCTTTATACTATATTATATATTAATATTATATAATTCAGTCGGCCTGGCTTTTGGGGTAGGTCAGAGTCAGGCAACGCCTACTCTGCTTAGTGAGTCCCAAAATATTTAAAAAGACCTCAAGATAATATATATATATATAATATATATAATATATATACTTATATATAATATATATAGTATATATAGTACTAATTATACTTATACTATATTATATACTCATATAATATATATCTTATACTATATAGTATATCATATATTATATTATATTATATTATTATAATATAATATATATATATAGTATATATTATAATATTATAGCTATATTATATATATGTATCATATATTATAATCTATACTATATATATATTATATATATATATATATATATATATTTATATTATCTATCGTATTACTATATATTTATATATATTATAAATATATAACTATATATATATATATATATATAATCGATTTTTCGTTCGAAAGTCTAACTTTAATAAGATGCCGGCATCAATTTCTATTCGATTCCTTTTTTAATAGTAGCGATAGGTGGCAATTGTTAATCTCTCGGAAGTCAAAAAAAATTAGTTTTCCTTATTTTGTTTCACATATTTATTGTGCCTGTACGCAGTCAGTCTCAGTCATGTTTTTTTTAAATAATCCCTATTTAAATTGCATTAAGCAAAGAAATAATAATTAATATTATTAATCAACACTAATTTTATAATAATTAACTAATTAATAATTATTTTATTTTTATCTTGATCATCTCTTATATCGACTTATTTGATTCATACATAATACATTTGAATAATTATTGACTCAACGTTAGAGTCGCTGAGAACACGTTTGACTCAAATTCGGCTACGATATAGAATGCCTCTGCCTCAGATCAGTTGCAATATTTTCGTTATTAAATAATAAAGATTGTGCGTGGAGTTCTATTTGATAATAGGGACTGCAGGGATGGGTGGTTTGATTTACTGATTTACAGAGCTGGGCGCGGCTATAATTTTTCGAGGTCCGTCATCGGCTATTCGGCTTTGCCACCTAACTAGTGCGTCGTCGGCTATCCGACTGCATTTTTGAAAACCTCAGTGCGGCATTAACTATGCGGCTATTCGGCTATCCTACGGCGATACCGTTAAATTACAAAGTAAACTTTTGCGCGATAACGAAAGCATGCCTTTACATTTTAAACCTTTTATAAGATAGTAAAACAGATTTATTTAATTTTTTTATTAAATGTTAACTACATAAATAGTTAAATACTTTCATAGCTATAGGTCCTCTTCCTCCTCCATGTCCTCCTGGCTAATCACTTCCTGCAGGAGGTCCATATTTCCTTTGAGGAAAAGAAGGTCCTCAAACCTTTCCTCCTTCAAGGACGATCTCTTGGCCCTGAGGATGTCCCCACCCGCGCTGAAGCACCTCTCCACAGCTGCTGAACTAGGAATGGGGGTATTATATTTTATAAATAGATCTATCCATATCTCCCTATGCTGGTTGGGGAAACAGGAACAGCTCGGATCTTCTTGAGAGGGCACCCACTCCTCCATGGACTTTCGTATGACGATTTCCACATCCTGTTGCTGGCTTGCTCTGCGTACCAATACTCTAGAAAACAATTTACTGAATAGGAGTGCGTCTGAATTGTGGGGTTCTTTTTCTGTTGGCTGGCCAAGCTGACGCTGCTGCTGTTTCTCAGTGGGTTTGATGGAGTCCCCTATCTTCCGGGTAATCCTGTCCCCGATCTCCTCCACCATGTCAGGTGCAATGCTTTCTAGGGCCTTAAGGGTGAAGGAGGGGTGAAGGGCAGTGGCCATAAGGAGATCCCTATTCTGAAAGAGGTGGCCAAACCTCTTTTCATAGCCACTGAGGAGGGCCTGTACTAGTGGCCTTGCATACACAAGATGAATATTTTCACTCTTCTCCTCAAGGCTGGTCTTCATCAACCAAAGTTGGGGTAGGAGGGTGCCCATGTATGCCCTTTTCTCCCCCTGAAGCATATCAAGACACTGCGCCACAGGCTGCATGACCAATGTGTACTCGTTCATGACCTGAAAGAGTGAAAATTAATATATTGCTTAGTTACGTAAGCATAATTGATTATTAATAAAAATACGGGAGCACGAGAGCGAGGTATCTGTATGGAATAGGGCGAATAGATCAAGAGTGAGGGTTGTACAGATGGACAATCTGAGGGCGTTCTTGGCAGTTAGGAGATTGGATAAGATGAGGAACGAGTTTATCATGGAAGCGTGTCTTGCGGGTAAGGGAAAAGACTGCCAAATTTGATGAGGATTTTGTAAGATGGTTTGGACATGTGGAGAAGGTGGAGAACACCATATTGGTTAAGAAAGTGTATAAGAGCACATGTGAGAGTGTTTTGCCTGTCGGACGACCGGAAAAAAAGGTGGATATATTCAGTTAGAGATTGTTTACGAAGTAGCGATATGAGTGTTGGGCAAGCAAGAGCGATGGTACAGGTACAGAACAGGGATTAATGGAGGGGGTTTGGGTTTGTGAGGAGATTTATAATTTAATAAATTTATTAAATTATAAATAAAAATATTAAAAGAGCAATTGCTACTTTAAAAATACTTTATATTTACCTCGACGTCTACCTCTGTGAGAGGGGAACCTCCCTTGGGCTGCTTGATGAGGATGGTGTTTATGGCATCCATTTGGTTTTCGACCCTTAAAACCTCCAGAAGGACCATCACACTATCATATAGGGAGTTCCATCTGCAGAAATAAATATAACTTTATATAAAATATCAAAAACTTATAAAATGAACTTGTCTATAATTAATCGGCAACAATTTCTTACGCTAAATTTCTTTTTTTAATAGTAACTACTACTACCTTGTCACCACAGGAGTCTTCAGTTTTCTTTTGGCGACAATCTTGATCTGGTTGGCCACCACTGGGGCCCTGTTCTGAAGGTTCCACAGGGCCTGGATCTTAGCTATGGTCCTCCTCCACTGTGAGCCCCCCTTGCTCCAGCCCTGTATATCACTCACATCTGTTGTCGCCAACAGATTGAGTGTGTGAGCACTGAAACAATAAGATATTTAATTCAAGAAATTCAAAGATTATTAGTTAAATCTTAAATGACAAATCTTTATTTGTTAATACTTATTACTTAATAATATTATTAATATATATTAGTAGCATTTAGCACTAGTTTTCGCGAATTCTAAGTACCTGCAGCGGTGTTGAGGCGGCAGACTTGGGTTGTCACCCTCAGCCCTCAGGAGCTCCTGGAGATCCACAATCTCCAAGTCAGGATAATCAGGGTCCATAGGAAGGTTCTCCTGGTCCTGGTTGGACTCACCAAAGGCGTTGAAGGCTGCCACGTAGTTGGTGCCATTGTCCGTAGTGGTGGCCTTCACCTTACCGTGGATGCTAAACTCATGATGAATCTCTGTGATTAGTTTCCCCAGTAACTGGTGAGTTTGCCTTTCCTAAAGACAATAATTTTATTGTTTTAGTCTGTAAATTAAATAATATTTACACCTCATATGTTCTTATGGTTATGAGACTAAGGTATAAAATGACAAAATTTAACTTTTTAATTTTCTTACCTTCACCTCCCTGACCGCCAAAGTTGCATGGCACCTTTTGAGGTTGACCCTGTCAATCCAGTGGACTGTCATTCCCAAGAAGGACCTATTGTGGGCGGTCCAACTGTCGGCTGTAGTGGCCACCCACTTCTGGTGGAAGAGGTTGTTTATCAGTCGAGTCTTCCCCTTTTGCATCAGCTTTTCAATATCCCTGCTCAAAGTCCTCCTTGAGGTGGGATGAAACTCGGGATTAATGAGGTAAAACATCTCCTTCGTGTAAGGATCATCAGCTAAATCCAGTGGCATCATTGAATGAATGAACCACCTAATGATGAAAAAGTAATTAAGTTAATAAATCAATATATTTTAAATTTTTAATAAAAATATTTTTAAAACGTGAAGACGCTAAGTCGCTCATATACCTATTTAAAAAAAATTGAGTTCAATTAAAATAACTAATATTATGTTTCTGAATTTTTTCACCTGGTGTAACCTTGTCTTGCTCTCTGCTGGCTGAACTTTGACCTGAAGCTCTCATCCAGAGACATCTGACGCTTGCGAGACTCACTCTCCCTTGAACTGGAGCGACCGCGCTTGCTAAGCCCTTCAATGGCTGCAGAGAGGTGAGGGAGAAGGTCATTGTGCATCTGGTATATAAAAATAATACAAACTTTAATTACAAATTTTTTAATTTTCTTTGATAACATTTGTATAAAGTATCAAGACTTTATACAAGAGTGTTTAAATCTTGATAACTAATTAACTAGCAACACCAGTTAGTTGTTGTGATCTTATCTAAATTATTTAATTAATAATTATTTAAACTTACATGCTTGTAATGCTGCTTGAGGTGGGACCTTGTCTGGGTGCTGTAGGAAAGCCCCTTCTTCCCTTTGCAGGCAGGATGTTTACACTTGGCAACACCAGTGTGAATCTTCCTAAGAGACACCCCATCAACTTTCTCATCAGTCCTCAAAAATTTTTCAAAGATGAAGAAACTGAAATAAATAGAAGTTTTTAATTTTTTTGAATTTGACTATTGTAATTTCATATTTAAATGTTCAATCATGAAAAAATTCAAAAAAAGTTAATTTACTAGATTTTATTTAAAGATTTAATTTGGTTACTTTATAGTCTTTACTCTTTACTATGCTCTTTAGTCTTTAGTCTTTAGTCTTTACTATAGCATGGAGGCGAGTTTCTTACCTCTCAAGAGTGAGCAAATAGCTTTTCAACTCTTTGACGGCATCCTCGTTGCCCTCTTGGCCTTGGTTTCCAGGATCCCTCGTCTCCTCACAATCAAGGGTTACAGTGACAGGATCAGTAAGAGATCTTTGGCTGTCCATGTCACAGCTCTCATTTAAAATGGGAGAGCTGCTCCTTAAGCTACTACTGGCAGCGGCTGAACTGTCTCCAGAAACACCTCTGGTCCTAGTCACAAACTTATCCATGTATTTGTTTATTTTACAATAATTTTATGTTATATTTGATTATTTATGTAGAACTAATTTTCAGTATCTGATAAATTAATAAATCTAATTTAAATATATATATATATATATATATATATATATAATATATATATATATATAATATATATATATATATATATATTATATTATATATACTATATAATAATATATATATATATATTATATTTTAATTAATATATATTATATATATATATATATTATATAATATACATATATATATATATAATATATAACTATATATATATATCTAATATATATATAGTAGTATATCATATAATAGTAGTATATGATATATATTATTATATATATATCATATTATATATATATGGTTATTAATTTGTTAATATATAATAATTTTACTAGTAATTAATTACTTAGTAACTAGTAACTACTAATCAGTAAATTAGTAATTATAATAATTATTACTTAATTACTTAGTAACATAATAATAATAATACCTAATTAATAAAATAATAACATGACAAGAACATCACAAAGGAATTTTGAATAAAACTGCGTGTTTAAAACAGGTTGCACTTTTCTTCTTTTAGCTTTTGACACATCTTATTCGTATTAGTATAGAACTAAGACTGAAAATATTATTACACACTTATCACTACAATGCCACGCCTTTTTCATACCAATATAAAACCCGTTTTCGAAAGTGACTTGTCATCAGGGAGAACGGAGTTAGGGTTCACTTAATTAATTTAAAAAAATTCCATAGCCGAAACGATAGCCGCGGAAAAATGCAGTGCGTCGTTGGCTTGTCCGACTTAATTTAAAAAAAATAATTTCGCTACGACTACGGTTCTATACGAATTGATAGGCGGCGTAGCGATTAGCCGAACTATCCGAAAATCTTGCGTGCATGTTCCCAGCTATGCTGACTTTGTGTTCGTTTTCTACTACAACTTGAAGCTGTTAGTTTGTAAATACGGGAATATTTGAATAGTATTCCGACTTAATGTTTATTATAAAATTACTAATTTTTTTCGAGTGTTGTAGCCTAATTGGAACTCAATGTAGAAATGTGCAATATAGAAAACTATTCATTTCTCCCGTTAGCCTTGCTCTACTATATATATACCTTACTATATATTTATATAGTTATCTTATATATATATATTCATATATAGTATATATATATAATAATATATATATATTTAGATATATATATATTATAATAGTAATATATATATAAAAGTTACTTAACGGAGACAATTTATACTACAAATTGTTAAATGTATTGTATATGAAAACGAAAGTTTAATTAAAATAAAAGCAATTTTAAGGTGCGAAAAATTGAATTAAAAATGAAATTCAAAATTTCTTTTTGTCAATTTTGAAACGGACTACTTTGTCATTATAAAATGAATTATTATTCTGTCTTAGATAATATTACTACTCAAATAAATACTCGATTCTCCAATATGTCAGCTTTAAAATTTCTCGAACTTGCAGATTCCAGTCAGTTTGCAAAATTTCAAAAAATATTTCCCAACGATTCTCTGAAGTCGTTAATGGTCACTCACGGAAACTATTTTAATCAAAATATTCTTCGAAACGAGTTGTATATAGTCTATGCAGAAGAAAACAGCAAACTTTTTCGAGATAAAGATGTAGAATCTATTTTGAAAAATATTGTGGAGAATGACTTATGTAGAACACTACAGCAAACTTTTTTAGATTTCTTTAGTCTCATTGGTCCATCCAGCAACTAAGCCTGTAGAAAGAAACAGTTTTCATGCTTAAGATCGCATTAAACCTGCTCACTGAAATACCTGGACAGGAACGCGCCTGTCATTCTGTCTTTACTTTCAATTAGAATAAGGAGTTTACGAGCTATCAAGTGCTAATCATGGCATGAAAAATAATAGAAAGATTTGGCTGCATAGAAATAGAAGGGAAACTGAATCTTCTTTATAATTATAATGTAAATAATATATATATTTTATTATTATATTATATTTCTATATCTATATATATCATATAATTATATATATACTTATATATATATATATTATAATATATATACTATATATATAATATAATAATATATTAATATTGATTCATGCCTACTCTCAGGTTGCCCTGCCCTAGAGCCGCCACTGTATATATAATATATATATATATTATATATAATATATATATATATATAATATATATATTATAGTATTATATATATATATATATATATATATATATATAATATTACTATATATATATATTACTATATTATATTTATTATATATATATTATATATATTTACTATATTATATATACATAAATTCTAAAATCATAATGAATTCTGGCGAAACCAAAAAAATTTTTTTTGCCATATTTACGCTTTATATCTTATTTTGAGGAAAGTTATATACATTGTACTTTTTCTCATGTCTCATAAATATTTCTTACTTTCTTTTATGAACTTTTTTATTTGACATTTTCCTCAATATTTTTAAAATAAACTTTTTTTTTATTTCGACTATTTAACTTGGAAGCGATTTCTCTATCACTACTCAGCACAAAAGCTTCACGCTTCAAAATATGACATACTTTTTTGAGTATTTTATGCTACTTTACGGAGTTCCTGTGAGCTCCACACCCTCTAATACGTTAAACTTACTACTTTTCGGATAGTAAATGAAAGCTACTACTTGTGCTAGTCAAAATGCTTTTAGTATAGTAGTAAAATGAACTTTTGTTCAGTTGTAAAATGACAACTTAATTTTAACTACTTTTTTCTACTTTAACTAATAGTAGAAAGAGAAGTAGTAAATTTTACTACTGGTTTGAAGTCGTTATCGTTATATTTACTACTTGTGTAGTTGTCATTCTGTGATTGTAAAATATATTCCACGCATTGACCACCATTCATTATCAGCACTTGATTTTACTTTCCTACCTCATAGCTAGTTTACGTCCACATCACGTCATTAGAACTCATTTAACTAAGATCGAACCATAAGACTCGGAGAACACCGGCCAGTCAGGGATGGGACTTCGACTCTCACCCTAAGCCCTTCTGCTTGTTGCTTAACCACTAGCCCATGGAAGATCGATGAGATTGTATTAGATAAAAATTAAATTTTATATATTCGCTTATCTACATATATATATATTATATATATATATATATATAATATATATAAATACTAAATTTATATATTTATATATTGTTGTTTATATATAAAAATACTATATAATATATATATATATATATATATATATATATATATATATATATATATATCTATAATATATATATACTATATATATATATTGTATTATATATATATATACTATTATATATATATATATAATATATATATATATATATATATGTATATATATATAATATATATATATATCATAGTATATATATATATTATATATAATAGTATATAATTATATATATATATATATATATATATATATATATATATATCGAAAAGCAACATGCATGTAACTAAAAAAAATTATATATATTTAAATATCACATTTAAAAAAAAAATCTATATATATATATATATATATATATATATATATATATAATATATATATATATATATATATATATATATATATATATATATATATGTATATATAATATATATATATATATTAATATATAGATATATATATATTATATATATATATAATTATATATAACTATATATATCTATATACCTTCTTGGTTATACTTATATATATATATATGTATAGTATTATATTTATTATATATTATATTTATTATTATATTATATTGAGCGTCCCTATAGCTTATGTATAATTTGTTTTCAATATTAGGGTTCCTGAAGGTCATGGAAGTTCGATTTTGTACTGCTGGTATTTTTCCTTATTATGATCGTTGAATTTTCCGACGCTTTAATGACGTCTATATATTGCAGGGTTGTCCTCACTGGACAGTTGAGATCAATTTGAGTAATTCATCTTGACCGATTCATTTGAGTTCTTTAGATGATTAGAAACAAGTTTTATAACATATTTTTTTTTTCTTCTTCTCCTCGTGCCTTTCAATTCTGGGTTGATGTATCCCCCTCAAATTTGGTAACCCCCCTTATTATGGGGCTTAACTATTGACGTAGACGTTGTTTACCCTCCATAGGGCTCCTCTTCCAGGGGGGCTGGCCCATAAAAATAGAATCACCGTGAAGTCAAATTTGGAATTGTCATACGAGGAGCAAGGCCTTCATTAGTCTTCTTTTAGAATTTTTAGAACTTAGTCGGAATCAGAAAAAATATATGAAAGGATTTTGCGATTTACAGACTCAAAAATAGAAGATATATAAATTTTACAAACTTAAGTTAGTATCTAAAAAAGGAAATGAAGGTGGAAAGTAAGTTGAAGAGAAAGTTGATAATATAAACTTGAACGCATAACATTAGATATTCCAGGCTCAGCTTTTTGTTTTTCGGCCTTTTATCTTTTTTCCTCTGTTTGTTCTAGCCGTTCGGATCCTTCGCGTGCGGTGTTTCGGTTCCTCCTCATGGCATCGCATCTTTTCATGAGTTTGACGTGGCATGTCCTGTCGTCTATTACCTTCGCAGGTGTCGTTTAATCTTCAAGTGCTCGATTCTCGAGGTCCGGTCACTGCCGTGCGTATACCTCCTCAAAGCCACGCAATGCTGCACACACCATGCACACAGACTCTCCAAATCACACGTAAATCTAGTAATATAATGACTTAACCAGTAGTTACACTTCTTTAACTACTTACTCTCATTCTCACTCAACTAGTTTAAAAGTAGAAAAAGTTAGTGTATTATCTTGCGTTCTAAATATCGGTAAACAAACATTGAAACAAAAACTTCTTCTTTCAGACCAACGTACAAAAAGCATTTACTACTACACCAGTAGTGTTTCATCATTCATCACTTCCAAAGTCTCTCTCTCAGAGTGTTAATGTTCCGTTTAAGAAGCGTTTCTGAGCAGCCTCCACAGAGTTCCAAACCCACGTCTATCCCCACGGATCCAGAGAAGTATGCATGAAAACAATCAAAGTTGCTTATTTTTAACCTGAACTTTTTTCTGTTCGTTGTAGAGAAAATGCTTTCCAATAAATAGTCGAAATAACAACAAAGTTATTTAAAATATGAGAAATTCAATATAAACAAATTATAAAAGAGTAAAAATCATTTTTTATTGACGACAATAAAAAATACAATTCATATCCTTCCTCTCATAACATAAATATAAGCGTAATATGCAATTTGTTGGTTTGCCAGATATTATTTTTAGAATTTAGGTATAAATATATATATTTATATATATATATAAATTATATAGTTATATATAACATATACCCTATAACTATATATATCTATTATATATATATATATATATATATATATATATACTATAATATTTTCTATATATTATAATATATATATTAAGTATAATATATTATATATCATGGGGTCGTGGTCAAAATTCTTGAACGTAGGTCAAATACATATATAATATAAACACACAAACGTAATACTAACTAATATATTAATATTATTAGGTACCATTACCTTATAACTCATATCCTATATACTACTGATCCCTTTATAATATATGACCTCTATATAGTACTACACTATCTGATCTATGACTATTTACTGACTACTATAGAACCTCAGTCATAGAATACTCATACTCTTACAATGATTAAAGTTCTTAAATCAAACAGAATCATTTTCCTTCTCTTTTTCCATCCGCCAGACAATAATATCTTAATCCACTCACTCTTATCACTCTAACATCGCAATAAGATTATGCTCACTATATGATATAAGCTTCGGTAAAGAAAACGCTCGCTTTCTTATTGAAAGTATACTCAGATGCATAAACCAGCAGTCTTCCATCCTGATCAATCACATACCTACATGATAGCAGCTATTTATAGACGCATATATAATAGCTAGAACACAAACTTCTATTCATATAATCCGCGGCTGTAGTTACTGGAATAAGTCCATATCAGAGTAAACCTAACAATACTTCACTAAACATTATCGCTGTAGTCGCTCCATCTTAACATTCATTATCTCCAAACATACTTCTTTTCACACATAACTAACGATATCACTATTAAATCTCGGAAATAAGTTTTCCTCTGATTTTTCCTCGCAAGTAAGATAATATACCATACCGATTCGAGAATATTTGACTAAAACAGCTATAACATCCGATAAATTAACTATGTAACCATTTATACAGACTTAAAGTCATAAAGAATCGTAATGTTGGTGTCATATATACTTCTTTCCATTTGAAACATTCCTCAGGCTCCATATATAGCTACCGACTGAATTACGCTAACGTATTCGCAGAAACTGTATTCTCAAAGACTATCACGAGCACACCAAACAATCGGAAATCCCTGAGTCATTTATTTCCATGTAGCTTCAAGTAACTCGCAAAATTCTACTACTAAAGAGACCTTAACTATTGTCTTTACGATATCTTATATACTCATATTGACATAAGTAACATCTCCGAATGATCATCAAAAATCATGACAATTAATTAAATTATTTCCGATACTTTAAATTACATTATAAACACTATGTTATTTCAGCTCAACCATTAAATCGCTCTTATACATCTCTTATACATGTTTAAATATTCATAAACATCGTTATTCGCCTTTACATCATACACAATTACATCATATACATATCCTTAATCAAATTCTGACTCACGTATCTGAAATTTTGATCTCTTTCCGTCTAGATACCATAACTTTTACTAATCTATACCTAGCACGTTTAATATAAAATTAATTCAATTTATATAAATAATTATCTACATAAAAATAATATATAAAATACAAATAACAATGGTGGTCTGATTACGATATAACTATATCAACTAATAGTAATTATAATAATACAATAAAATAAGCATACTACATCATAATCACTAAATAAATAACTAAATATATATAATATACTAGTAGGTAGTTATAATAAATATATATCAATATCTTATAAGACATATGTAGACATAGTAGATTAAATCAGTTTAACATATTTGCATCATGATATAACATAAACAATTTAACTATGAATTCAGAATTAAGTAAGTAGCACCAATATCTTACAAAATCAAGATAAAAAATTTATAGAGATCTAATTAAAGTATTATTACTAAATAACTCACTGAATTCCATACGAAAAAAAACTCATAACAAATATTCCCAGTATTCTCTTACAAAAACTAACAGACATCATTTTGTATATGTCTAAAAAATAGCAAATACCACATCTATCGACAAAAATCAGCACCAGTTAGCTGGGACAGTAAGCGCGAAACATCGTCTGAATTATTCATCGAGTACACATAATTATATTCTTATTAACTCGAGAGTTTAATCTATATATTAAATTTAACAAAAAAGTATTAAACAACATAAATAATCAAGTAACAACTAAATTTAATTGAATATATATCGGCATCGCAACGCACTAAATCAATCATAAATAGTACGATATCTGATACGCGCTGGTGTGATTTATTAATAGAATCTAGAGAAAGCCTAGAAAGACGCATACGCATTAATATATTACATAAATTTCAACTTGCGGACGTAATAGTTATATTGCGTGCTACTAGTCGAATTTTCTTTAAATTAATACTTTCCTTAGTAAGATGAACCCTAAACCGCTTACATTCCTCCTGATTTAACAAAGAATATAACACTAATAGAACAGAGTCTTAATATAATTGATAAATGAAATAAGACTAGGCACATTGAGACTAGTAATAACGTGTGTAATATATTAAGTTACAGTCTAAAGTTCTACTACAATACCGAATACAGATTCGGTACAAAGCATAAAACGAAGATAATGCAACCTTTTTTAAACACGTTCCATAACCCACGTTCTCACTCTCACGGAAAAATTCCTCTCGCTTCCTTACATTCTCAGGCCACGTTACTATTATCTTCATCTAATTCTCACGCGTTATCATTATCTACTTAACTTTATGTCATTACTCTCTTTCACACCTAATCTAATGTCACCATCCTATTATACATTACAACTCCTCCTACGCATTCCAGTCAGTTCCTAGTATTACTAAGTATTCAATTACACTCCATAACACCTAATCATATATCCTACTCCCACACTACCTATAATCACTCATTATTACCATCCTTCACTCTCCAACATCACTATACTACCCGCCCTACTCATCTTCTATTACTACTATACCCCTCTATCTTAATACTACTTACGGCTCACTATTCTCCTGTACACCCTATCTACTCTCACAGCCTATATTTATTATTATATATATATTAGTATATATATAATATATAATAAATAATATATTAATATAAATATATATTTATATATATATAAATATTATATATCTATATAATATATTATATATATAATATATATATATATTTATATATATATTATATAATATTAATATTATATATATATATATATATATATAATATATATATATATATTATAGATTTATAAATTTATCAGAATCTAAATTTAATTAAATAATTTGTATAAAGTATAAACATAAAAATTATTAAAATAATTAATACATGGATAAGTTTTGTGACTAGGACCAGAGGTGTTTCTGGAGACAGTTCAGCCGCTGCCAGTAGTAGCTTAAGGAGCAGCTCTCCCATTTTAAATGAGAGCTGTGACATGGACAGCCAAAGATCTCTTACTGATCCTGTCACTGTAACCCTTGATTGTGAGGAGACGAGGGATCCTGGAAACCAAGGCCAAGAGGGCAACGAGGATGCCGTCAAAGAGTTGAAAAGCTATTTGCTCACTCTTGAGAGGTAAGAAACTCGCCTCCATGCTATAGTAAAGACTAAAGACTAAAGACTAAAGAGCATAGTAAAGAGTAAAGACTATAAAGTAACCAAATTAAATCTTTAAATAAAATCTAGTAAATTAACTTTTTTTGAATTTTTTCATGATTGAACATTTAAATATGAAATTACAATAGTCAAATTCAAAAAAATTAAAAACTTCTATTTATTTCAGTTTCTTCATCTTTGAAAAATTTTTGAGGACTGATGAGAAAGTTGATGGGGTGTCTCTTAGGAAGATTCACACTGGTGTTGCCAAGTGTAAACATCCTGCCTGCAAAGGGAAGAAGGGGCTTTCCTACAGCACCCAGACAAGGTCCCACCTCAAGCAGCATTACAAGCATGTAAGTTTAAATAATTATTAATTAAATAATTTAGATAAGATCACAACAACTAACTGGTGTTGCTAGTTAATTAGTTATCAAGATTTAAACACTCTTGTATAAAGTCTTGATACTTTATACAAATGTTATCAAAGAAAATTAAAAAATTTGTAATTAAAGTTTGTATTATTTTTATATACCAGATGCACAATGACCTTCTCCCTCACCTCTCTGCAGCCATTGAAGGGCTTAGCAAGCGCGGTCGCTCCAGTTCAAGGGAGAGTGAGTCTCGCAAGCGTCAGATGTCTCTGGATGAGAGCTTCAGGTCAAAGTTCAGCCAGCAGAGAGCAAGACAAGGTTACACCAGGTGAAAAAATTCAGAAACATAATATTAGTTATTTTAATTGAACTCAATTTTTTTTAAATAGGTATATGAGCGACTTAGCGTCTTCACGTTTTAAAAATATTTTTATTAAAAATTTAAAATATATTGATTTATTAACTTAATTACTTTTTCATCATTAGGTGGTTCATTCATTCAATGATGCCACTGGATTTAGCTGATGATCCTTACACGAAGGAGATGTTTTACCTCATTAATCCCGAGTTTCATCCCACCTCAAGGAGGACTTTGAGCAGGGATATTGAAAAGCTGATGCAAAAGGGGAAGACTCGACTGATAAACAACCTCTTCCACCAGAAGTGGGTGGCCACTACAGCCGACAGTTGGACCGCCCACAATAGGTCCTTCTTGGGAATGACAGTCCACTGGATTGACAGGGTCAACCTCAAAAGGTGCCATGCAACTTTGGCGGTCAGGGAGGTGAAGGTAAGAAAATTAAAAAGTTAAATTTTGTCATTTTATACCTTAGTCTCATAACCATAAGAACATATGAGGTGTAAATATTATTTAATTTACAGACTAAAACAATAAAATTATTGTCTTTAGGAAAGGCAAACTCACCAGTTACTGGGGAAACTAATCACAGAGATTCATCATGAGTTTAGCATCCACGGTAAGGTGAAGGCCACCACTACGGACAATGGCACCAACTACGTGGCAGCCTTCAACGCCTTTGGTGAGTCCAACCAGGACCAGGAGAACCTTCCTATGGACCCTGATTATCCTGACTTGGAGATTGTGGATCTCCAGGAGCTCCTGAGGGCTGAGGGTGACAACCCAAGTCTGCCGCCTCAACACCGCTGCAGGTACTTAGAATTCGCGAAAACTAGTGCTAAATGCTACTAATATATATTAATAATATTATTAAGTAATAAGTATTAACAAATAAAGATTTGTCATTTAAGATTTAACTAATAATCTTTGAATTTCTTGAATTAAATATCTTATTGTTTCAGTGCTCACACACTCAATCTGTTGGCGACAACAGATGTGAGTGATATACAGGGCTGGAGCAAGGGGGGCTCACAGTGGAGGAGGACCATAGCTAAGATCCAGGCCCTGTGGAACCTTCAGAACAGGGCCCCAGTGGTGGCCAACCAGATCAAGATTGTCGCCAAAAGAAAACTGAAGACTCCTGTGGTGACAAGGTAGTAGTAGTTACTATTAAAAAAAGAAATTTAGCGTAAGAAATTGTTGCCGATTAATTATAGACAAGTTCATTTTATAAGTTTTTGATATTTTATATAAAGTTATATTTATTTCTGCAGATGGAACTCCCTATATGATAGTGTGATGGTCCTTCTGGAGGTTTTAAGGGTCGAAAACCAAATGGATGCCATAAACACCATCCTCATCAAGCAGCCCAAGGGAGGTTCCCCTCTCACAGAGGTAGACGTCGAGGTAAATATAAAGTATTTTTAAAGTAGCAATTGCTCTTTTAATATTTTTATTTATAATTTAATAAATTTATTAAATTATAAATCTCCTCACAAACCCAAACCCCCTCCATTAATCCCTGTTCTGTACCTGTACCATCGCTCTTGCTTGCCCAACACTCATATCGCTACTTCGTAAACAATCTCTAACTGAATATATCCACCTTTTTTTCCGGTCGTCCGACAGGCAAAACACTCTCACATGTGCTCTTATACACTTTCTTAACCAATATGGTGTTCTCCACCTTCTCCACATGTCCAAACCATCTTACAAAATCCTCATCAAATTTGGCAGTCTTTTCCCTTACCCGCAAGACACGCTTCCATGATAAACTCGTTCCTCATCTTATCCAATCTCCTAACTGCCAAGAACGCCCTCAGATTGTCCATCTGTACAACCCTCACTCTTGATCTATTCGCCCTATTCCATACAGATACCTCGCTCTCGTGCTCCCGTATTTTTATTAATAATCAATTATGCTTACGTAACTAAGCAATATATTAATTTTCACTCTTTCAGGTCATGAACGAGTACACATTGGTCATGCAGCCTGTGGCGCAGTGTCTTGATATGCTTCAGGGGGAGAAAAGGGCATACATGGGCACCCTCCTACCCCAACTTTGGTTGATGAAGACCAGCCTTGAGGAGAAGAGTGAAAATATTCATCTTGTGTATGCAAGGCCACTAGTACAGGCCCTCCTCAGTGGCTATGAAAAGAGGTTTGGCCACCTCTTTCAGAATAGGGATCTCCTTATGGCCACTGCCCTTCACCCCTCCTTCACCCTTAAGGCCCTAGAAAGCATTGCACCTGACATGGTGGAGGAGATCGGGGACAGGATTACCCGGAAGATAGGGGACTCCATCAAACCCACTGAGAAACAGCAGCAGCGTCAGCTTGGCCAGCCAACAGAAAAAGAACCCCACAATTCAGACGCACTCCTATTCAGTAAATTGTTTTCTAGAGTATTGGTACGCAGAGCAAGCCAGCAACAGGATGTGGAAATCGTCATACGAAAGTCCATGGAGGAGTGGGTGCCCTCTCAAGAAGATCCGAGCTGTTCCTGTTTCCCCAACCAGCATAGGGAGATATGGATAGATCTATTTATAAAATATAATACCCCCATTCCTAGTTCAGCAGCTGTGGAGAGGTGCTTCAGCGCGGGTGGGGACATCCTCAGGGCCAAGAGATCGTCCTTGAAGGAGGAAAGGTTTGAGGACCTTCTTTTCCTCAAAGGAAATATGGACCTCCTGCAGGAAGTGATTAGCCAGGAGGACATGGAGGAGGAAGAGGACCTATAGCTATGAAAGTATTTAACTATTTATGTAGTTAACATTTAATAAAAAAATTAAATAAATCTGTTTTACTATCTTATAAAAGGTTTAAAATGTAAAGGCATGCTTTCGTTATCGCGCAAAAGTTTACTTTGTAATTTAACGGTATCGCCGTAGGATAGCCGAATAGCCGCATAGTTAATGCCGCACTGAGGTTTTCAAAAATGCAGTCGGATAGCCGACGACGCACTAGTTAGGTGGCAAAGCCGAATAGCCGATGACGGACCTCGAAAAAATTATAGCGCGCCCAGCTCTGAAAATCAGTAATAAAAATAATATGAAAAGCCGTATTATTATCAAATAGAACTGCACGCACAATCTTTATTATTTAATAACGAAAATATTGCAACTGATCTGAGGCAGAGGCAATCTATATCGTAGCCGAATTTGAGTCAAACACGTTTTCAGCGACTCTAACGTTGAGTCAATAATTATTCAAAGGAATTATGTATGAATCAAATAAGTCGATATAAGAGATGATCAAATTAAAAATAAAAATAATTATTAATTAAGTTAATTATTATAATTATGTAATTAATAATATTATTAATATTTCTTGCTAATGCAATTTAATGGGGATTATTAAAAAAAAAATGACTGATACTGACTCTCTCCGGCGACATCCCAAAGTTGCCTTGCCTAGAGAATAAGGGAACTAATTTTTTTGACTCCGAGAATTTAACAATTGGCACCAATCGCTATCTATTAAAAACAGGAACTCGAGTAAGAAATTGATTGCGGCATCCTTAGTTAGACTTCGAACGAAAATCATTATATACTATATATATTTTATATATATATATCTAATATATATATATATATAATTATATATAACTATATTATATATATTATATATATATATAATATATATATATATATTTTAATATATATAGTTATTACAAAAATATATATATAAGTTAATACTATATATATATATATATATTATACAATATATATATAGTATATATATATAATATATTATATATATAATATGAGTGAGATATATATATATATATATAATATATATATATATATATATAGTTATCTGTTACTATACGTAAGTCATATATAATATTAAGTTTCATATATATAAACTAGATTATCATAATCTATATCTTATGTACCTCACGTATCTGAAACTTTTTACATAAATTTTGGTTATTCGAGGCCTCACTAAGGC